>JALAJA010000124.1:95000-115000 GCA_023376005.1 Doryteuthis pealeii | reverse complement strand
GGAAAATATTAAAATGAATAAATGAATAAATTTTGTAGTGGTTCTGATATGGGGGATCGATTTACAATAAACTTATACGGGGAACTGAGCACCACGAAAAATAATTAACCTTTTTTGAATTTTTTTTTTTTACAATCTGATAGATTGGTGTGTAATTGATAATAATCCATTAAAAGAAAAAAAAATTAAAAACAAAAGTTTTAGATGGGGGGTTTCTAGATGCTCAGGTCTGCCAATTATTCAATTTAATGCTTACTTTAATGGATATAAAATTTATTAAATCTCTAAGAAAATGAATTAAGAGTGTAACAACATATTCATTAATTTTTTGTACAAACATTTTTACATAAACTAGCAAAAAACGCCATCTGGGCGGTTATAAAAATTAATTTTTGAAAGATATTGTCTGAGTTAAAATTTCCATATAAGAGGGTTTGTATTATCGGTAAAATCATCAAATTTATTAAAGGAGTAAAGAAAAATGAAACCATTTGAAATGGAAACTTACTTCTGTCCCCCTCAAATCAAAATGTTGCATGCATCTATTGATTATTAATTAAATAATATTTTTTATCAATGACAGTGTTTTGATGTAAGCAGTGACATAGTTTTAGTTACAGACAAATTGATACTGAATCTATTATCAAAAGATTTTATTTATTGAAAAATTTTTTACAAAATTCATATTTTTACATAAGTGTACCAAACAAAATTTAGTTGAAAATAAATCTATAAATTAGATACTTTATTTCCTCCGATTAAAAAAAATTAATATTAGGTATTATTTAGCATTTAAATATTGATTTAAGTATCATTACTCTATTTTATTTTATATAATATTTATTTACACTAAAACTAAATGTTTGTTAAATGTAAAATAAATAAGGTGAATACTTATTGTTTTATTTCAAATATTTTAGAAATAATCAAAACAATAAAAAATCATTTTGTATAGTTGATTGTTTTATTCATTGATAAACCAAATTTAATTTTATTATTGAATATTATTTCAGGATAAACTTTGGTGTAGAAAGTTAACTTTCCTAATTTCTATTACAAATTGTTTATTTTTTACTCCTTTAATGAATTTGATGATTTTAATTACTAAAATCATTAAATGTTGAATGTCCTTTTAAAGTTTTTGGCATATTTTGGCATTGTTGTTTTTTATTACTTCAATTCATTTATTAATTTTACTTGGATACTACCCCTCTGACATTGAATTTTAAATCCCACTCGGCTCAGGCTATATTTTTCAAAATTTTATTTTTACACCGCCCGAAGGGCGTTTTTGTTATGCTAGTGTATATAAAGTTGTTTCTTGAATCAATTTCGTTTATTCTTTGGTTTTATACCTAAGCTACATTTTCGTAGTCTTATGTGTTTAAATTGTGGGATACAACTCAGATTTTCTTCTTCCAGCTAAACTCCGAGTACATGGCCCCCACAAAATGGAGAGGAAAAGAATTCTCAAATTTGTTGGTGACTTTGTTTTGTTTTATGGCATATAAACCTTGGTACCTCATTTAATATTGACTAAGTTTTAAAATAAATTCATTCTTAATGGATACTCAATCTTTTTTATAAACACATTATTTTATTTAACCCATAGATGGGACCCTAACAAGTACTACCACTGTGGATCAGAGTGGACCAGGGAGCAATGGTGATGAATGAGATGGTCCACATTCCCCTGACCTCGAGAACTGGAACCTCACCATCAGATAGAGACATGAACATGAAGAAACTCAGCCACCGTCGTCTAGCACATATGATAAAAAAGGTTGGGGCTTGCTATCATGGCAATTGGATTAGGACAATCAATATAGGTGCCAGGACATGACCAGCCAATTGATTGGTGAGAGAGAGAGAGAGAGAGAGAGAGTTTTTTTTTCTTGATAAAAGTTGTTGCTCTATGGATGGACCTAATAGTAATATTTATTTCAAAGAATTTCAACTTGTTTCTCTTGACTCGTGTAAGAGTCAGTTTGAAACGATTCACAAATTTAAAAGAAAAGTTCATTTCTTTATTACTATTTTTTAATCAAAACATTGATTGAAATATCAATTTGAACATTGTTTATTAATAAGTCAAGACTGAAAATTTTATTAAAATCGGAGAACTCCCTGATTTTTGGTATTTTATGTTTATCAAAAAGGGTTGTTAGGGAATTGTTACGTTTCGGTTACCATAGTATTAAGATAGAATTGTAGAGAGTTAATTGATAAGATTAAGAATTGATAATGATCTGGAGTTAACCGACAAAGTTAAAACTTCATACTTACATAACTTGTAATGGTCTGAAGATGGCATTCACCGGATTAGAAAGAGTCAAACTCACATTTCTGACATGAAAGATAAAGAAAATTCAAAAGACAATTGGACTGAAATGAGATATGAATTTCAGGTGCGTTTTGGAAATCGACTAAGTGCAAAGGTAAGGGAGAAAAATAAGTTTGTCATTTCATCTGAGAAACGAGTTTATTTTGTAACAGTCACTTCACACTTTGACGTCCGGGTTTCAATCCTAATACCCGTCCTAAACAAAATGGCATTACTTTTTGACTCACCCTCGTCTAACTACAATGCACCAAGTGAAGACATTTTCCTTTGGGGCAAATTTTCAACTTAGTATATGTTTTCTATTTCCTTAAGTCCATCTAACTGTTGTCTGCTTCATAGTCCTTAATCAATTGACGACTGAAAACAAAACTCTTGTGATATACCCCTTTACTCGGATATATATATATATATATATATATATATATATATATATATATATATATGGCAAGAGAGGAGACAATGTAAGAGAGATGAGGTGAGATGTGACTCTACCTGCCTGTCCCGCATAGGCATTATCAGCTACAAACATGCCTGCAGTCAACATGAACCACTCCCTTAATCTTTGTTCATGAAGCCAAGCCATGATGATGACGAATATTGAAAAGATTGTTTGCTATATTTATAAATAAAGATTGTTCAATATCATTGATAGACCATATATATCTTGATTTGAAAACCGCATAGTCGATAAACTGACAGTTACAAAGCACACTGACTTTGCTACCATAATTTATATATATACATATACATATACATATATACACATATATATATATATATATATATATTCAAAAAAAGTGCTCAACAAAAACGTATATATATATATATATATATATATATATATATATATATATATATACTAGAAAAGACGTGACCCGTTGGGTCACCCATTATGCTCGATTTAGATTGTTGGAAAAAATCACATGATAATATTATTTCGCTAATTTAAAGTTTTCCTAAACTGTCCAAATAAGTTATTTAAACTGGAGTAAACGTTTTCATTTGACCAAAGGAAGAACAAGAGAAGGGTCTCTTGGTTAGTTAATTTGTAATTAAAAGTAAATAGGATTTTAATCGTGGATATCCATGACAATCCCTAACCAACCCTACCCTATCAATCATTGTTCTCAAAAGGTCCTCTGCACAGCATCCAATATCTGCGCAGAGTTGGTCAATGTACATCTTTGCTCAACAGTCCACATTGGCGTGCCTGTCTGCTGGTTTCCATACAAAAACATCATGAGTTTGTCCTTGAATCTCCAGCAGTGTCCAGCATGTCTTGTTCATTTTACTCAGATGGTTTGTGTGATAAGTGGCAAGTGGCCATACAGCTGCTTTCTTGTTCTCATGACATTGTAAGAAGGATTGCGAATAAGCTAGGATCTGCCAATGTTGACCACATTAAAATACCTTCAAACAGCCAGGGGTAAAGAACAATTTCCTCGTAAATTCCTACCATAAAATAAACTGAACTCTCATTTTATGTCCATGTTTTTGCAATAAATGTTTTATTTTTCTTGCACCCATTATTTTACAATACTAAATATTTTTTCTTTATTGTTATATATTTAGTATTGTAAAATAACGGGTGCAAGAAAAATAAAACATTTATTGCAAAAACACGGACATAAAATGAGGGTTCAGTTTATTTTATGGTAGGAATTTACGAGGAAATTGTTCTTCTTTACCCAGGTAGGTAGTTCATAAATAGCACGCTTCGAATTTTCAGCAGGCATCATGTAGCGTTTTTTAGTGCAAGGGGCCAGAATGCATTTATGCGATATGCACTAATATGTTGACTGTACAATTCAATAACAAAATTTTTTATAAGAAGTATATATTAACATTACCAACAAAACCTTAGTTACTTTGACTGACATTTTTAGCACGTTATTCAGCACGTTTTGAAATATTTTAAATTAAAGATTTATCTAATGAAAATAAAATTAAACATGTTAAATCAGACATGATTCCGAATTTTTATGTATTCAATATTTTATTTATTTATTTATTTATTTATTTTTGCCAACGATTGTTCTTATTTATTTACAGCGGACTATAAAGAATTACTGGAAGGAAAAAAAAAGAGAGAAAAAAATCCGCTTCAGCTCTGATTTTTCTTAAAAAAGATTGTGCTACAGTCTTTTTAGAGTCATTAACTTAAACAGCAAAAACGCCTTTTGTGACGAAATTAATTATTTCAAAATGTATAAAAAAATTAGATAGGTAATATTTAAAATTTTTTATTTTTTTATTCATGCCCATTATGCATATCGCATAAATGTGTCTTGGCCTCCTACTCTAAAAAAAAACAAAAAAACTTAGCAGTGCCTGCTTATCAACAAGCAAATGTATATACACCTTCCTTTAAAATATATATTTTTTATTCTGTATTGCCACGAATTTTTAAACAAATACAACCGAGTTTGGCTTTAACTTTTCGGAAAAACGCCTTAAATCAGCTATAGAATAATATAATAAAGAAGAAATATGGCCAGATAATTTTTAAAATGTAAATGAATTTAAGTAGAATTAAATGTAAATGGCAATTAAAGTAAAGGAAAATAATTTATTTACTAAAGGAATAGGTATGAAATTATTAGTGAGACCTGTATGGTCTTACTAATAATTTCATTTACCTATTCTTTTAGTAAATAAATTCTGTCGTAGCTGAAAATTTAATTTTAATCAACTTATTTTCTAATAAACTCTTGATTTGTTTTGTATTAAAAACTGTAGGAAACATAATGAATTTTTTATAAGAAGTATATATTAACATTACCAACAAAAACTTAGTTACCATAAAAAAGCATTGGTTTGTTTGTGTGTGTGTGTTTTTTTTTTACTCATTTAATTCATACAATTTTAATCTCAAAACATCGTAAATCGGTTACACTTGCAAATTGTTGACAAAATTAAAACGGAAACTTATTTGGTGATATATGACAGTTTAACTACAGTGCATGAATGAACTTTTTTGCGAATTCGGTTACGGTTTAGGGGTTAAGGTTGTTTTTAATTACATATTTCTTAAAAACACATTACTATACATTTAATGTTGAAAAATAATTTTTTTAAGAACATGTTTATTTGAAATTATACATTGGAATAATACAAACAACTGAGATGAATGTGCCTACCATTGGATTCAATAATTAATTTCAATGGTCAATTAAATGTATAGTAATTTGGGGTTTTTTGTTGTTGTTTTAAGCAATACGTAATTAAAAACAACCTTAATCCCCAAACCCCTAAACCGTAACCCAATTCACCGAAAAGTTCATTCATACANATTTCTGATACTGTTAACAAACGGCCGTACGGAGATACGATTTGATACCATGAAAGGAAAAACAACCGTACGCTAATTTAGTGCGAGAAAGAAAAGGCACTATGTTACATATTACAAATTAAAGCCGTAACATTACATATCCGTTACACTACTACTACTACTACGACTAGAATCAACAAAAACAAGCAACTTGGATTCAAAACTAAATCTTCCACAGTTAAAAATGAATGCTTTAAAGTTAGAAATTAACTGATCCTTAAAAAGTAATAAAAATGATTTTAACAGTCAAAATAGTTTAAACTGGGGGCGATTATTTTGTATTTAAACAATTTACAAAATCTAAAAACCAAAGAAAAACCGCTTAGCAGAGTGTATTTTCGATCTACATATTTTAGGTACCACCAATTGACCCTGTGAAATTTAAACCCCCCCCCCACTATATTTAACAACATGAAACTTACAGAAAATTTCATATTTTCTTGAAAAATTTCTTTTCCATTTTAAAGAAAAAACTAAAATAAACTCCTGATGATTTAAAAAAAAATTTTTCAGCATATGGAAATAATGAAAATTATGATTGAAAAACAATGTTTTCATTTTTGCACTGTTAAATCAACTGAAATTTAACGTAGCTAAAAACAAGTTACGATAAGAGGATTTTAAAAAAATTCTATGAAAAATCAATTGATAATCTGATTTTCACGAAAATTTCCATAAATGTCTACCATTGGATGTAAGATACATCTGAATAGTTTTTCTAAAATATATTAGGGGAATATTTTTTTATGAGGTCTATTCCCCACCCCCCTATTTTATTTTATGAGATAAAAAAAATGATGCGTCAGAAAATTGTTTTTTTTTTTCTATAAAGATAAGAGTGAATAACTATATCAATGAAATTGTATGAATGTATGAGGTCGAGTTTTTTGAGGAAAAATTAATGAAATCGGAAATAAAAAGTGCAAAAAAATGTCATAATATTAATATTTGAAAACTTTTTTTAGCTTTTATAATTGGTATGTACTATATTCTATTAAATTGTCAACAAAAAAAAATTTTTTCTAAGAAATTAATTTTTAAGAGATTTTCAATCTTTTGTGTGATTAAATATTTTTATTTTCTGCGTGAAATAAATTAAATTTTTTTTTTTTCCTGCGTCAAAAATCGAATTTTTCACGGATATTTAAAAATATGAATTTTATAATTCAGGTGCACTAAACATGGTCCGATACGAGCTTGATTAATATTTTTAAAAGAATTTGTAATTTTTATTGTTGAATAGTAATGCGTGATCCTTAGAATGTACGGAAGAGCATAGCTGACATATTTGTTTTTCAAAGAGACGAGACGCTTCTAAGTAATCGAAGTTTGTTCCTGTTAGGCTGACAGTGTTAGCATGAAAAAAATTATTTTATTTAACTTTTTTCAATAATTAAAATAAAAAGTAAGTATAATAGATTATTATTCAGTTTTTCTCTTAGAAAAAAATATTCAAATTTTCATTCCATACTTTTACGGGTTAATCTTAAAAGGGAAATAATTAGTAACTTTTCTGTCTATATTACGGTCTGAAAATTACCCTTTCGCATGTAATACGGGCAGGTTTGTTTATTTTTTTAAGATAACGATGTAATTTTCCCAGTCGGATAATTTGATCTTTGAATTAACTATTTTTCTTTGTAACAACCTGTACAATCTTTTTTTTTACGAGATTTTTGATAAACAAAGTTCAGAAATTTTATTCAAGATGGCCTAAACGGTTTGTGGTACCTAACGTATTTCAATAATACTTTTATATTCTTTAGATATTAAAATAGCCGAGTTTAAGTTGAATAATTTTAAAAAAAATAACAAAGTAGAATTTCTTGACCCACTGATCCTTCATCATCATCATCATCATCATCATCATGTAGCACGGGTATCGACAACAATCTTACGCCAACCTTTCCTATCATTCATTGTAGGTGTGTCTTACTCCTAGGTTCTATGGTTGTCTTTTTAGCTATGGTTTTCAGAGATTCGACGTTGGTAGTGGGTGTGTCTTGTTTGTCTGCTCTGGCTGTGATGCGGTTTGTGTGTGTTTGATATCCTTAAAAAGTAATAAAAATGATTTTAATAGTCAATATAGTGTTTTTTCTTGTGTTTGGGTGTAATGATTAGCAAGCTAGTCTCGCAGATCTGTCACTACAGAAAAGCAATTTCGATCCTCAATGGATGCTCCATACTTGGGACCTTGTGTCAAATCCTACCTATGAGACACACACGCACACACACACACAATACAGATACACACACCACACACCACACACACAAACACACACATATATTTTTTAATATTTATTTTACTGTAACATTCTCGATTGCAAAGAAATTACAAAAAATCAGGTAATTATCCAATTTTAATGAAATTTTCAGTATTGATTTATCAATAATGAATTTTTTAATAACATGTGGGGGGGGGGGTCAAAAATAAGTGACCTGAAAAAAATGAGAAAGTTTTGCAATAAAATACATAAATAATAAATAAATAATGCATTATAAAGACGCTTCATTCATAAACACCGAAAATTTCATTAAAATCCGATATTTCCCTGATATTTTGGTAAATTATTTTGTGTAGAGGGGGGGGTTTAAATTCATTTTGTCACAAACGCATTTTATGATCAGTTTGCCAGTACCTATAATATATAATATATATATATATATATATATATATATATATATATATATATTATACTAAAGCTGAGATTTTGAGCTTTCAATCTCTAAAGGATTTTTTCTATTTATGTTATGGTCAGAATATTTATACTTAGATATTCCTTGGTTTTAGGACTACTCATTGTTTGAAAAAAAATTGAGTTTAATTGATTTTAATTAGGCGTAATTAGCAATTAAGTCAACAACCGATCAATCCCTGTCTAACATTATACATGACTCTCTTCTTCCCCTCTATATGTTAGTTAAGGGGAGTGGGAGAGCTCACAGCATTTAATAGTTTTATTACTAAAAATCCAGCAGTCAAACACCACCTCCTCACACCCACTAACCCTCAGTAGATTCGCCTCATCCATTTCTCCAGGCTACAGAGAATGTTTTTTGTTTTGTTTTAATAAAACAAAACAAAAGTTCATTTACGCTAAACTAAATTTGAAATCAGGCTTTGAAATAAATTTTTTAAATTACTTTAATTATTAATTTATAGAGTCAAATTCGGAATACGTGTCTGATTTAACATGCTTATTAAACTTACTTTAAAATATTTCATGTTGGGTAAAAAAAAAAAGTAGTTATATATTTAAATGTGATGAAATCTTATTCAAATGAGCAAACGTTGACCCCCCCCCCACCGTTTAAGTAAAAGTTTTCTTCAGGCTTTTAACTAAAACAAACTAAAAGAATACATTGCTGAATAACGTGCTAAAAACCTCATTCAAATTAGATAATTCCTTGATTTTTGGTAATTTATCTATCTTAAATCTAAAATGGTACAAGTTTTTCATTACTAAATTAGTGAATCAATCAACTTATTTGGTAAGTAGATAAATTGTCTTTGTTTCTCTTTTCCGAAAAATTAAAATAAATTAAGCTGCGAAATAATTCAAATCATCTTATTTTGTTATAAAATCAAGATTTGTGGGTTAAACTTCGCAAATCGTCGTCAAAATTAAAACTGAAACTTATTTGGTGGTGTTCCATGACAGTTTAACTACAGTGTATGAATGAACTTTTCGGTGAATTGGGTTACGGTTTAGGGGTTTGGGGATTAAGGTTGTTTTTAATTACGTATTGCTTACAAAAACAACAACAAAAAACCCCCAAATTACTATACATTTAATTGACCATTGAAATTAATTATTGAATCCAATGGTAGGCACATTCATCTCAGTTGTTTGTATTATTCCAATGTATAATTTCAAATAAACATGTTCTTAAAAAAATTATTTTTCAACATTAAATGTATAGTAATGTGTTTTTAAGAAATATGTAATTAAAAACAACCTTAACCCCTAAACCGTAACCGAATTCGCAAAAAAGTTCATTCATGCACTGTAGTTAAACTGTCATATATCACCAAATAAGTTTCCGTTTTAATTTTGTCAACAATTTGCAAGTGTAACCGATTTACGATGTTTTGAGATTAAAATTGTATGAATTAAATGAGTAAAAAAAAAAACACACACACACACAAACAAACCAATGCTTTTTTATGGTAACTAAGTTTTTGTTGGTAATGTTAATATATACTTCTTATAAAAAATTCATTATGTTTCCTACAGTTTTTAATACAAAACAAATCAAGAGTTTATTAGAAAATAAGTTGATTAAAATTAAATTTTCAGCTACGACAGAATTTATTTACTAAAAGAATAGGTAAATGAAATTATTAGTAAGACCATACAGGTCTCACTAATAATTTCATACCTATTCCTTTAGTAAATAAATTATTTTCCTTTACTTTAATTGCCATTTACATTTAATTCTACTTAAATTCATTTACATTTTAAAAATTATCTGGCCATATTTCTTCTTTATTATATTATTCTATAGCTGATTTAAGGCGTTTTTCCGAAAAGTTAAAGCCAAACTCGGTTGTATTTGTTTAAAAATTCGTGGCAATACAGAATAAAAAATATATATTTTAAAGGAAGATGTATATACATTTGCTTGTTGATAAGCAGGCACTGCTAAGTTTTTTTGTTTTTTTTTTAGAGTAGGAGGCCAAGACACATTTATGCGATATGCATAATGGGCATGAATAAAAAAAATAAAAAATTTAAATATTACCTATCTAATTTTTTTATACATTTTGAAATAATTAATTTCGTCACAAAAGGCGTTTTTGCTGTTTAAGTTAATGACTCTAAAAAAGACTGTAGCACAATCTTTTTTAAGAAAAATCAGAGCTGAAGCGGATTTTTTTCTCTCTTTTTTTTTCCTTCCAGTAATTCTTTATAGTCCGCTGTAAATAAATAAGAACAATCGTTGGCAAAAAATAAATAAATAAATAAATAAATAAAATATTGAATACATAAAAATTCGGAATCATGTCTGATTTAACATGTTTAATTTTATTTTCATTAGATAAATCTTTAATTTAAAATATTTCAAAACGTGCTGAATAACGTGCTAAAAATGTCAGTCAAAGTAACTAAGGTTTTGTTGGTAATGTTAATATATACTTCTTATAAAAAATTTTGTTATTGAATTGTACAGTCAACATATTAGTGCATATCGCATAAATGCGTTCTGGCCCCTTGCACTAAAAAAACGCTACATGATGCCTGCTGAAAATTCGAAGCGTGCTATTTATGAACTACCTACCTGGGTAAAGAAGAACAATTTCCTCGTAAATTCCTACCATAAAATAAACTGAACCCTCATTTTATGTCCGTGTTTTTGCAATAAATGTTTTATTTTTCTTGCACCCGTTATTTTACAATACTAAATATATAACAATAAAGAAAAAATATTTAGTATTGTAAAATAATGGGTGCAAGAAAAATAAAACATTTATTGCAAAAACATGGACATAAAATGAGAGTTCAGTTTATTTTATGGTAGGAATTTACGAGGAAATTGTTCTTTACCCCTGGCTGTTTGAAGGTATTTTAATGTGGTCAACATTGGCAGATCCTAGCTTATTCGCAATCCTTCTTACAATGTCATGAGAACAAGAAAGCAGCTGTATGGCCACTTGCCACTTATCACACAAACCATCTGAGTAAAATGAACAAGACATGCTGGACACTGCTGGAGATTCAAGGACAAACTCATGATGTTTTTGTATGGAAACCAGCAGACAGGCACGCCAATGTGGACTGTTGAGCAAAGATGTACATTGACCAACTCTGCGCAGATATTGGATGCTGTGCAGAGGACCTTTTGAGAACAATGATTGATAGGGTAGGGTTGGTTAGGGATTGTCATGGATATCCACGATTAAAATCCTATTTACTTTTAATTACAAATTAACTAACCAAGAGACCCTTCTCTTGTTCTTCCTTTGGTCAAATGAAAACGTTTACTCCAGTTTAAATAACTTATTTGGACAGTTTAGGAAAACTTTAAATTAGCGAAATAATATTATCATGTGATTTTTTCCAACAATCTAAATCGAGCATAATGGGTGACCCAACGGGTCACGTCTTTTCTAGTATATATATATATATATATATATATATATATATATATATATATATATATATATATATACGTTTTTGTTGAGCACTTTTTTTGAATATATATATATATATATATATATATATATATGTGTATATATGTATATGTATATGTATATGTATATATATAAATTATGGTAGCAAAGTCAGTGTGCTTTGTAACTGTCAGTTTATCGACTATGCGGTTTTCAAATCAAGATATATATGGTCTATCAATGATATTGAACAATCTTTATTTATAAATATAGCAAACAATCTTTTCAATATTCGTCATCATCATGGCTTGGCTTCATGAACAAAGATTAAGGGAGTGGTTCATGTTGACTGCAGGCATGTTTGTAGCTGATAATGCCTATGCGGGACAGGCAGGTAGAGTCACATCTCACCTCATCTCTCTTACATTGTCTCCTCTCTTGCCATATATATATATATATATATATATATATATATATATATATATATATCCGAGTAAAGGGTATATCACAAGAGTTTTGTTTTCAGTCGTCAATTGATTAAGGACTATGAAGCAGACAACAGTTAGATGGACTTAAGGAAATAGAAAACATATACTAAGTTGAAAATTTGCCCCAAAGGAAAATGTCTTCACTTGGTGCATTGTAGTTAGACGAGGGTGAGTCAAAAAGTAATGCCATTTTGTTTAGGACGGGTATTAGGATTGAAACCCGGACGTCAAAGTGTGAAGTGTCTGTTACAAAATAAACTCGTTTCTCAGATGAAATGACAAACTTATTTTTCTCCCTTACCTTTGCACTTAGTCGATTTCCAAAACGCACCTGAAATTCATATCTCATTTCAGTCCAATTGTCTTTTGAATTTTCTTTATCTTTCATGTCAGAAATGTGAGTTTGACTCTTTCTAATCCGGTGAATGCCATCTTCAGACCATTACAAGTTATGTAAGTATGAAGTTTTAACTTTGTCGGTTAACTCCAGATCATTATCAATTCTTAATCTTATCAATTAACTCTCTACAATTCTATCTTAATACTATGGTAACCGAAACGTAACAATTCCCTAACAACCCTGTTTGATAAACATAAAATACCAAAAATCAGGGAGTTCTCCGATTTTAATAAAATTTTCAGTCTTGACTTATTAATAAACAATGTTCAAATTGATATTTCAATCAATGTTTTGATTAAAAAATAGTAATAAAGAAATGAACTTTTCTTTTAAATTTGTGAATCGTTTCAAACTGACTCTTACACGAGTCAAGAGAAACAAGTTGAAATTCTTTGAAATAAATATTACTATTAGGTCCATCCATAGAGCAACAACTTTTATCAAGAAAAAAAAACTCTCTCTCTCTCTCTCTCTCTCTCACCAATCAATTGGCTGGTCATGTCCTGGCACCTATATTGATTGTCCCAATCCAATTGCCATGATAGCAAGCCCCAACCTTTTTTATCATATGTGCTAGACGATGGTGGCTGAGTTTCTTCATGTTCATGTCTCTATCTGATGGTGAGGTTCCAGTTCTGGAGGTCAGGAGAATGTGGACCATCTCATTCATCACCATTGCTCCCTGGTCCACTCTGATCCACAGTGGTAGTACTTGTTAGGGTCCCATCTATGGGTTAAATAAAATAATGTGTTTATAAAAAATTGAGTATCCATTAAGAATGAATTTATTTTAAAACTTAGTCAATATTAAATGAGGTACCAAGGTTTATATGCCATAAAACAAAACAAAGTCACCAACAAATTTGAGAATTCTTTTCCTCTCCATTTTGTGGGGGCCATGTACTCGGAGTTTAGCTGGAAGAAGAAAATCTGAGTTGTATCCCACAATTTAAACACATAAAACTACGAAAATGTAGCTTCGGTAGAAAACAAAAGAATAAATGAAATTGATACAAGAAACAACTTTATATACACTAGCATAACAAAAACGCCCTTCGGGCGGTGTAAAAATAAAATTTTGAAAAATATAGCCTGAGCCGAGTGGGATTTAAAATTCAATGTCAGAGAGGTAGTATCCAAGTAAAATTAATAAATGAATTGAAGTAATAAAAAACAACAATGCCAAAATATGCCAAAAACTTTAAAAGGATATTCAACATTTAATGATTTTAGTAATTAAAATCATCAAATTCATTAAAGGAGTAAAAAATAAACAATTTGAAATAGAAATTTAGAAAGTTAACTTTCTACACCAAACTTTATCCTGAAATAATATTCAATAATAAAATTCAATTTGGTTTATCAATGAATAAAACAATCAACTATACAAAATGATTTTTTATTGTTTTGATTATTTCTAAAATCTTTGAAATAAAACAATAAATATTCACCTTATTTATTTTACATTTAACAAACATTTAGTTTTAGTGTAAATAAATATTATATAAAATAAAATAGAGTAATGATACTTAAATCAATATTTAAATGCTGAATAATATTTAATATTAATTTTTTTAATCGGAGTAAATAAAAATATCTAATTTGTAGATTTATTTTCAACTAAATTTTATTTGGTAAAATTCTGTAAAATATAAAATTCTTTAAAAATGTTCTTCAATAAATAAAATCTTTTGATAAAAGATTCAGTATCAATTTGTCTGTAACTAAAACTATGTTGCTGTAAAATTAATAAATCAAATAAAGTAATAAAAAACAACAATGCCAAAATATGCCAAAAACTTTAAAAGGACATTCAACATTTAATGATTTTAGAAATTAAAATCATCAAATTCATTAAAGGAGTAAAAAATAAACAATTTGAAATAGAAATTAGGAAAGTTAACTTTCTACACCAAAGTTTATCCTGAAATAATATTCAATAATAAAATTAAATTTGGTTTATCAATGAATAAAACAATCAACTATACAAAATGATTTTTTATTGTTTTGATTATTTCTAAAATATTTGAAATAAAACAATAAGTATTCACCTTATTTATTTTACATTTAACAAACATTTAGTTTTAGTGTAAATAGATATTATATAAAATAAAATAGAGTAATGATACTTAAATCAATATTTAAATGCTAAATAATACCTAATATTAATTTTTTTTAATCGGAGGAAATAAAGTATCTAATTTATGGATTTATTTTCAACTAAATTTTGTTTGGTACACTTATTTAAAAATATGAATTTTGTAAAAAATTTTTTCAATAAATAAAATCTTTTGATAATAGATTCAGTATCAATTTGTCTGTGACTAAAACTATGTCACTGCTTACATCAAAACACTGTCATTGATAAAAATATTATTTAATTAATAATCAATAGATGCATGCAACATTTTGATTTGAGGGGGACAGAAGTAAGTTTCCATTTCAAATGGTTTCATTTTTCTTTACTCCTTTAATAAATTTGATGATTTTACCGATAATACAAACCCTCTTATATGGAAATTTTAACTCAGACAATATCTTTCAAAAATTAATTTTTATAACCGCCCAGATGGCGTTTTTTGCTAGTTTATGTAAAAATGTTTGTACAAAAAATTAATGAATATAATATATGTTGTTACACTCTTAATTCCTTTTCTTAGAGATTTAATAAATTTTATATCCATTAAAGTAAGCATTAAATTGAATAATTGGCAGACCTGAGCATCTCGAAACCCCCCCATCTAAAACTTTTGTTTTTAATTTTTTTTTCTTTTAATGGATTATTATCAATTACACACCAATCTATCAGATTGTAAAAAAAAATAATTCAAAAAAGTTATTTATTTTTCGCGGTGCTCAGTTCCCCGTATAAGTTTATCATAAATCGATCCCCCATATCAGAACCACTACAAAATTTATTCATTTTATTATTTTCCTTGAATGGATTATCGATTACACACCAATCTATCAGGTTTTTAAAATTTTTTAAATGTTCTTTATATTTTGAGTTTTCAGGGGTGCTCATGCCGTGTATAAATTTATAGTAAATCGCTGCCCCATATCAGAACCGCTCGAAAGGAAACTGGCACAAACGTGTCAAAGTTAGGGTGGCCCAGAAAAAACAGAACCCAGATTATTTATTTATTTTCCCATTAAACTAACCTTAAACCCCTACACCAACCCTAACCTCAAATCCTAACCCTAAACACCCCTAGTTACAATTAACAGTTTTATTACAAAATTTGTGGGTTCTGTTTTTTCAGTGTCACCTTAATTTTGACACCTTTGTGCAAATTCAGCCCAACTGTTAAGGTAGAGCGGTTCCGATATAGGGGGAGCGATTTACTATAAACTTATACGGGGAAATGAGCACCCCTGAAAACTCAAAAAATAAAGAACTAAAAAGTTCTTTATTTTTGAATCAGGCGCTTTTTTTTTTTTTTTTACAATCTGATAGATTGGTGTGTAATCGATAACAATCCATTGAAAGAAAAAAAATTTTTTTTAGCAGTTCCGATATGGGGGATCGATTTACAATAAACTTATACAAGGAACTGAGCACCCCTGAAAACTCGAAAAATAAATAACTTTTTTGAATTTTTTTTGTTTTTTGTTGTCTGATTCTTGCCGTCTGTTTCAGACCTACTTTTAGTTTTTTTAAAAATCAACGAACTATTTTCTGTAAGGGAATTATTACAATGGTTGACAAGGTCCAAGGGTATATTTATGACAAAGTAAAATTAAAAGATATTTCTTAATTTCTAAATAAATCACGGTCATCATATTTAGCGGAAAAGCATCGCTCAGAACTGGTTGTTATTTTAATTTTAATATTACTAATATGAAATAACCATAAACAAATTTTAAATTAAAAATAAATGTAAACATTTTTTTTTAAATTCCTAATAATAGGAATAATAAAATTTGAAATAAAAAATACTTGTTATATTTGTGAAGGTGCCGCGAAAATTAAAAATAAATTTTATCTATAAATTTTTTCATTAAAAATTAACTCTATTAAAACTTTAAAAATATTTTTTTTTTTTTACCGCTATGAAAATGGAAGTAGTCACGGACAAAAGACCATAACTAGAATTTAACGTAAGATATAAATTAGTGGCTGTATCTATTTATAAATTAATTTCTCGCAAAACTTTATACATGAAATAATTATAAATACAAATAAAAATTAAAATATCAATTAGAAACTGTTTAGAACTAAACATGCATTTATTAAAAGATTCGTTGAAAATAGGCTATGAAAATGTTACAGACCAGCAAATATTACAAACGCAACTCAATACTTGTATATAAAGAAATTTGTTCCTTTAATATTAAGTATAACTCAAATTGATTATGAATTAGGTTCTCATTGATAAACGCTAGAGTTTAATGTGGAATCTATGACGTCAGCCATGACGTAGTTTCGGCTTCAGATAGAAATGCAAACAATCTCCATTATATATAGAGATAAGATAATATACAATTAGTATAGTCAATTGTTCTTTCAGCAGTGTTGAGGACCGTATGTGTCTGTAGTTAGTTGTGTGTGCAAAGTGTGTATGTATTGTTTATGTTTGTCACTGCTAGTGTCCGTTATGATGTGTCAACATTCTAGCACTTTTGTTAAACTAAAGTCTGTGAATGATCTTGTGTCGTATTGAGAGGGAGAGAGAGAGAAAAAACGAAATAAAAATGAGACAGGCCTGACAAGTCGTTTTTTGTGTCACCAGACAAGATCCTCTCTCCAACTGTGTTCAGCTGGGAGAGCGTCCAGGCCAACTGAAGCTTTCAAATCTTGTTCCCTTTTTTTTATAATTTTCTTTTGTAATGCGTACGTGATCATTAAGTTAAAATTGATATCGGATGATTCTAGGTTGTATGTAAAGAATTCTTGATATATTGAATATTTGTATTACTTACATTAGTTTTCCTTTGCCAATAAAATATTTATAAAACTATTTTTTATTTATCAATGAATGCTGGAGGTGCCTTTTGGATAGATTGTGAGTAACTACCTTGAGAAAAATTGGATTTTTGTCGTGTGTTTCTCAATTACAGAATGTTGTCATCGTATCAGAAAAAAAGGAATTGTGAGTTTTTGAATATCGAAATGTTGTCATATTGGACAAAACGAGTTGTGTGTCTCTCCATATTGATTTGCCATCGTATTATGAGGAGTTTTCGTACGTTCCTCAATATTGAATTATTGTTGTGCTGGAAAAAAGAGTTTCTCGTACGTTCCTCAATATTGAATTATTGTTGGTCTAGAAAAAGAAGTTGTCATGAAATTCCATTTTTGGATTGGTAGAATATTTCTAATTGTCATGCAATTCCTTCTTGTGTTGTTATTTTTGTGTTCCTATTTGTTTGTTATGTTTTTATTTATTTATTTTCTCTTATTGGGACGTTTTATCGGGCGGTTCTTTTGGTGGGTTTATCGTTTTGGACTTTATTGATTTTATGTTAGTCTTCATATTCATATCTCAGCATCATCCAAAATAATCATTTTTGTTTTCGTCTGTTGGATTTAATCGACAAAAAAAAAAAATCTTCTAGGGAAGAATATCCTAGAAACTTCTGGGTCACCAATTTGGATGTGAGCCGGCTGAAACGCTTTCTGGTCCCTTCAACAAAGATAGTTGCGTGTTCAACTGACATCGGGCTCAACCATTTTCCTATCTGTAAGGCTTCCAAGACATTGTACCTTCTTAATCACAATTGAACTCATACAACTCTTTTTGAATCCTGTGCAATGTCCCCAGATTGATAGCCACACATTCTGAAATGTTCATTAATGCTAATCAGTACAGCATGCCTTTTTCGAAAATTATGGAAAAGTGAATTGCGTCATGGTGCTGCTTTCCTCACAGACAGTGATCAACTGACTCTAGATTGCTGCACAGTAGACAAAACTTGAAACAAACAAAAGGAAAATGATAGTTTTAAATTTTTTTTAAAAATTTTACCCATCACACCCTATACATACATATCCTGAACACAGTGGAGAAAATTCAAATTTGGTCACACAGCTACATTTTACTTCTTCACGATATATATATATATATATATATATATATATATATATATATATATCTGTGTGTGTGTGTGTATAGCCTTGTGTATATTTACAAACGACAGGTCCAAGATTGCTTAAGAGTGAACACCATGACAGACGTATCTTTGCTTCATTCTCTTAATTACACTACACCAAACACACACACACACACACACACACATATATATGTATATGTGTGTGTGTGTGTGTGTGTGTGTGTGTGTAAGATAATCCAAATAACTGATAAGTAATGGATGATTCTTTTTGAGATCATCAAAATCTTATCGTACAACTATAGTGTATATTCTTGTAGGTTCAAACGTATATATTCATACAAGGATTTTTATAAATCCTTAAGAGAGCTCAATGTATAATAATCAATAAATTAATTATATATAGAGCAATATTTAACTTTCAAAAAAGGAAAACTTAAACCAATATTTATTTCTACCAGAAACTCAAAAGTCAGTCTAGCCTCATTAGACATATATATATATATATATATATATATATATATATATATATATATTACTTAACAATGCAGCCATTTTATGTTTGCAAATTTTGTTCTTCGTTCTTTCAAATTACCGGATTGTTCTAATCATATCTGGCAAAAATTGGCTGATATATTTGCCATAGGTAATTGTCCAAGTACTTTCCGCCCTATCATGGGCCATCTTCAGGGTAATTCTTAAATCATACAGCAATGGGTTGTTCCATTCTGCTATTTATATACATTGTGTTTATTTCATTTTCTTCTAATTATTGTTGTTGTTGTTGTTATTATTAGTGTTATCATTATTGTTATTATTATTGATTTTATTATCATTGTTTCAGTATTATTAATATTATTATTATTATCATTATTTATATCATCATCATCATCATCATTATTATTATATAAATTGTTAATAGGCATTTTAGAATATTGGTGCTATTATCAAAGTTTATTTTGTTTAGTTTTGGATTTTTGTGTCTGAAGATGGCCCACGATAGGGCGGAAAGTACTTGGACAATTACCTATAGCAAATATATCAGCCAATTTTCGCCAGATTACATTAGAACAATCCAGCAATTTGAAAGAACAAAGAACAAAATTTGCAGACAAAAAATGGGTGCCTTGTTCAGTAATATATGCATAAAAGGAGAAATGCTGCCTATATATATATATATATATATATATATATATAAACCTAATGAGTCAGATAAACCTACTAGAAAGTTTCACTTAGTGCTCTTCAGGGCTAAGATCCGACTAAAGAGA
>JALAJA010000124.1:45000-90000 GCA_023376005.1 Doryteuthis pealeii | reverse complement strand
TAAATTTCTATTTGCTGGGAATTTAAAAAGACATTTAATCAGGAATCGTAAAATAAACAAGAAAACAAAAACATGGTTGTATTACTATTTCAAAAAACAAGAAGGGTTCATTTCTATCTATCAATCTATCATTCTACAGACACATACACACACACACACACACACACACACACACACACACACACACACACACACATATATATGTATCTATGTGTATATATACATATATAAATGTGTATATATATCAATCCACACACACACAAACACACACATACATATCTGCATTTATACACACTAACACACACACACACACATATATATATGTATCTATGTGTATATATACATGTATAAATGTATCTATGTGTATATATACATATATAAATGTATATATATCAATCCACACAGACACACAAACACACACATACATATCTGCATTTATAGGCACTAACACGCACACACACACACACACACACATACATACATACATACATATATATATATATATATATATATATATCACACACACACAAACATATATATAATGTGTGTGTGTGTGTGTGTGTAAAAAAAAAAAAAGAAAAAAATGATTGTGGAGGTGCGTGGTTAGAGTCGTAGGAAATGGACACACACATATATATATGTATCTATGTGTATATATACATATATAAATGTATATATATATCAATCCACACACACACAAACACACACATACATATCTGCATTTATACACACACACACACACACACACACACACACACACACACATATATATATATAATATATATATATATATATATATATATATATGGTAAAACGGCATATGTAAAATAATGAGAAAACCATTATACAGAAGAAATATTGCGTCATTTAGGTTCAGGGTTTATGACAAAGGTTCCATTCAGTATATAGTTTAGGGTTAGGGTTGTAGGCTAGGGTTAGGTTGATTGTTGGACTTAGGGTTAGTGTCCGGGGTAAGGTTTTGGGTTGTGTTAAATGTTAGGTTTTAGGGTTGATATCTACACGATATGATTAAGGTATATACATTAATTCAAAACGGTGTTATGTCTTCAAGAATGTTCCTACACAAAGTTAATATATATATATGTGTGTGTGTGTGTGTGTGTGTGTGTGTGTGTGTGTTTGTCTGTCTGTGTCTGTGTGTGTGTCTGTGTATGTACATATCTATATATATCTATATAATCAAGTCATCTACATACACGTGTTTTTCATCAGTGTGGATTTACTTTAACAGCTACCTCTAGCTGGTATCGAAACCTGACTGAGTTTTCGTCTGGCGAGTCTCTTACCCTTTCGGTTATTAGTGGCTGTCAAATTTAAGTGAACAATTAATTGATACATTCCTACACAAAATGTTATTATTAACACCAGAGTACTCAAGACTTTGTAAACAAGTGGAGTTTTCGCTATACGCCAAGCGATGAAATTTCAATTCATGTCCCTTCTAAAGAGCTCTACCGAGTGGGAGTATATACATAAATAAATAAATCTATCTATATATATGGATTCGTTGTAATTCTTTCATTTGTATCATTTTTAATGTGTAATTCTTACCTGTGCTATTATTACCTAAATTATATATATATATATATATATCAACGCACACACATATATATAAACACACACACATATATATACACATATATGTATATACACATATATATATATACACAAATACAAAGTACATATACACAAATATATATAAACATACAGATACACGTGTATATAAACACACACACTTGTATATGAATATATATATATACATATATTTACATTCATATACATACACAATAACACACATATATATATATTCATATACATACATACCCACACGCGCACGCGTGCGTGTGTGTGCAAAAAACAACAATTTTCACCAGAATTTCGTTCCTTTTCATATTTGAATGATTCATTCAAATGTTGGATTGAAATTTGAGAAACATGAAAAGTCATGCGTGACGGGTGGAAAACAGGAAGATATCTGATCAGCAACCACATTCCACAAATTTTTGAATTAATACATTCGTAAATGAAACAAGAAAACAATACCTGTTTTCTCATGAAAAATCAAGAAGAACTATTCAAAGGTCCTAAAATATATATATATAAAATAAAACATTACTTATCATGAAAAAGTTAGTGAGTACTAATTAAAGGTCCTAATAGTTATATGCGTGAACGCACACACATATCTATGTATTTATATAATAAATATTATCTAAATAAATTACACTTATAATATATATAATCTATGTATTATATATAATATAGATATAATCAATATATATATACATATATATATATATATATATATATATATATACACACATATATACATACACACACATACACACATACACACACACACACACACACACACACATATATAATCTATGTATGATCTATATAATATAGATATAATCAATATATATATACATATAAATATATATATACATATATATAATATACACACATATATATACACATATATATGTATACACACACACACACACACATACACACATACACACACACAAGTCGGGGATGGCCTAAAGTTGGTATTGGCCAGACAGTGAAGGAGTTTATTCTATTTTCACTAGCGCTTGACAAAGGAGATATTTTAGTATCTGAGGTGGAACACCACACCTACCATCAGCTTTACCACACAGATCCCTGTGCTACTCATACGCCGAGTTGGTGAGAGCCAGTTCGAACCATGAACTTTGTGATCCCTTGGCGGACACTCTACCCACTGATTAATGTATATGTAATATGTAATATGTATATGTGATATTTATTATATTTATTATTATTCATTATATTTTTTTAATTGTAAGGTTTATCGTGTATGCTTCACTTTTTTGATAAAAGAAATATTTTTTAAATTGTTTTTTAAGCAGAAATAAATGTGACTGTAGTTGTTCAAAATAGACTAACATTTAATAATTACAGATGACTTACCAGTTGTGTTAATATTGATATTGTAAATGATACTAGAATCAGTAGACCAACCTGATTAATTTTTTTAAATTAATGGATTGTTTTTTAAGTTAATAGAAGATGGTTGGTGTGTTTATTTAGAAAATTATATAGGATTACTAAGGAATTTTGTAATATTTTAACTAAAAGTAAATACGATAATTTTAAAATGTGGGCGAGTCGTAAGTAAATTGATTTTTAGTATGTAGAGTATTGATGAGGGGTAGGTATTGCTGAAAATGTTACATAGGTGGTTTTGTGTGTAATTTTCTTTTGGGGTTGACTGGGTGATTTGAGGAGGTTATCTCATTTCAATAGTGTTCACTTTATACTTTTTAGATATAGTGTATGATATAAGATGCGTGTTTTATGTAGGATTTGGTCTAATACAGCCTTCATCATTGGGGTCAAACATGCTTTCGGGCATTAGGATCATTAGCAACATTCATTCCTGTATATTTTGTATATATATATATATATATATATATATATATATATTATATATATAAATTTCTGGTACAAGCAAATTTAAATAATACTTTAAGGGTAATCATTATGATCACCTATATAGGTGGATACGAAGGAAAAGAGTGAAAGAAAAAAAATTGTTTTATTTGATAAAAACAAGGGCCCTTTCGTCCGGTTGCTCATCAAGGTTTTTACAGCCGGAGACGACTAAAAGTCAAATTGTAAATACATATGGGTATATATATGAGGGGGTTATTAGGGAAAAGAAGAAAAGAAAAAAAAAATTTACTTTCTTCTTTTAAGTCCCATTAAGTGATACCAGGCCCCAGACACTCGCCCAATAAAATAAGCGAGTGCCTAGGTCTGATCTGTCTGCACAAGGTAGGACGAAAAAAATTAATAATTACGGCCTCAAGGACCTGTAAATGGTGTTTCGTCCTAGCCCTGTGCAAAATAGAGAATTGGTGATCATTATAACTAGACCGGCAAGCGCTCATGTTGATTAGATGTTCGCAAATCGAAGACTCGTTGCTCTGCGATAACCCGGATGTTATGGGTTTATGTTCGCGTATTACTCGGGGTATGTGCTGGTTAATTCTGACAGCCAATCTTTGGATCGTACGGCCAATATAAGTGGCTTCACACGCACACGTATATTTATAAACAAGTAAGCTTTGATTGAGTATTGGCAATACGTCCTTACTAGCAGAGCGAAAAGCGGCCCTGGTAGAAAATATTGTTCTAACTTTGGCTGCGGGATAGCAACAGCCCACCGAGAAAGTAATTTTGTCGGCTAAAGTCTGACTAGCCGGTCCAACCCAAGGTAGACGAATATACACTGGGCATTTGGATGGACCAAAAGGTCCATCACGATAGAATTTTGCCACAGTAATTCTAATTATGTCTGTGATGACATCCTCGGGATACCCATTATTTAAAAAAATTTCCGTGATGTTCTTGAGTTCTCCATTGATTTTGTTACCTGAACAAATTTTAAGTGCTCGAAAGGTTAGGCACTTAATCAAATTAATCTTTCTGGCTTTTGGGGCAAATGAATCCCAGCTCAAGTACAGTCCAGTGAACGTCGACTTTCGAAAAACGCTGGTCTCAAAAGAAGAAGAACACCTTTCTACAAGAACATCAAGAAAGGCCAGGGCACCATTATTTTCCTCCTCCATAGTAAACGTTAAGGAGGGGTGCAGATTGTTTAAGCTCTGGAACAATTTTAGAGCTTCATCCCGGTTACTGAAACACGCAAATGTGTCGTCAACATACCGTAAATATATATGCGGTTTGGGGACTTTGTTGAACAACTGCCTCTCAAGAAACCCCACGAATACATTGGCCATAAGAGGGCCTAAAGGACTACCCATACTAACACCGTCTATCTGACGATACATTATGTCGTCAAAACTAAAGGACACGGATTTCGTAGCCAATTCCATCAGTTCCACAAAGGTATTCTCCGGAAACGGGGGAGACTTAACCCCATGGCGACTGTACAAAAAATCCGCGCAAATGGAAATGGTCTCATCTAGTGGGACATTGGTGAACAAAGACGCAATATCAAAGGAGACAAGATATTGCGTGTCACCACTCACAGGCAACTGACGGATAGTAGAGGCAAAGGAAAAGGAATCAAGAATACAGAATCCTGAGTAAAACTGAAGTACAGGATTCAGTAAGATTACCAACCATTTAGCCAAATTATGTTGGACTGAATGGCACATAGACAAAATGGGTCTAAGTGGGACGCCGGGCTTATGAATTTTGGGCAGCCCGTACATCCTATATATATATATTATGCACATTATGTATATATTTATATATATTATATACATATATTTATATATACATTTATGTGTATATGCATACATATTTATACATATATACATATTTTTATACATATATATGTGTTTATAATAATATATATATGACTGTGTATGACTATATATATATATATATATATATATATATATATATATATATATATATAGTCATCCACAGTCATATATATATATTTGACATAAATATATATATATGCATAAAAATATATATATATATATATATATATATATATATAGTCATCCACCGTCACCGTGTTTCAGCATTCAAAGTCTCTTCAGTGTGGCTAGACCCAGCAACTACTTACAGTTGAGAGCAAAACTCGACTGAATTTTCATTGGTCCGTTGACACCTGCCTGTAACGAGCTGTGTTTTAACTGATAAATACATACATCAGCAGTGAAAGTCAATTAAAGTCGCACCTTGAGAACTCTACCGGGTTTCAGTAGAAATTAATAGTGATCCACAGACATTGTGTTTCGACGTTTCACGTCTCTTCAGAGTGTCAAGATGAAATTTTTTGTAAAGCTACCCAGCTATTTTAGTATTGAGCACCTTAATATGTTAATAGTTTTCACATTCATTATATATATATATATATATATATATATATATATATATATATATAGTTTCAATAAGAAACAAAAATCTTTGACTATTATAGACTGGCTATTATAAATCTATTTCGACCAGAAATGGCCCTAGTTTAGTCAGACAGCCAACTACATAATAACCAAGAAAACAAACTACAATGGAGAAAATATATTTTCCTTTTCTTTCCCTCCTTTTACAAAACTAGTAAAACCTCTCCTCTTTAATTTAATTTTTTCTTTCTCGTGGAAAGTGAATATATTGTTCTGAATATGATCAATTTGTTAATTATCATATATTGAGCTCTCTTAGGGATTCATAAAAATCCTTGCAATATTATGTAAGTGTGCATCAACATGAGCATCTATTTTGGATGTACAAGGGATATTGATGATCCGAAATAGAATCTATATACATATATCCAGACACATACACACATATATATTTGTATAAATATTTGTATATATACATTTCTATATATATTTATGTATGTGATTTCGCTCTTCAGTCTGTGGTCGGTGGTTTGATCTCTAGTGGCAGAGATCATGGTGTTCACTACGTATGAGAGCTAATGAGTTTGAAACAGCTATCCAGTGCTCCGGATGTTACATGCGGTGTTTGCCAAGTTCTCATAATGGTAATTTAATTCAATTATCAATCAAGTTAGTTCTTCTATTTACAAAATTCATGCATATATATATATATATATATATATATATATATATATATATATATATATATATATGAGGAAAAATGAGTAAAGAAAAGAGATGTAGATGGATAAAAAATGAATTTAATCGATATCACTTACACATGTGTTTCGGTCAGTTTATCAAAATGTACACGGATTAAGCTATTATTATTATTAAAATAATCAGATGAAATTGAAATAATAATAATAATAATAACGACTGATTCATGGCTACTAGTATATAAAAGTAAAAGTAAAGTCGTCCGGGTGAACTAAAATTAGTATCAGCCAGAGAGCGAGGGGGTCTATTCCCTTTTCCCTAATGCTATACCAGGATATTGTTTGTACGTATTAGGTGAAGCGTCATACCTACCATTAGCCCCCTCAATTTACCGCATAGATCTTAGCGCTACCCATAAGAGTATATATAGTATCCCACAAAATTTCTATATGTCGTGAAAAGTAAAATTTATATATATATATATATATATATATATATATATATATACAGAGAGAGAGGGAGAGAGAGAGAGAGAGAGAGAGAGAGAGAGAGAGAGAGAGAGAGAGAGAGATGGAAGTAACATGAGAAAATTAATTCAACAGCATGTGGAGAAAAATTAGAAAAACATACACAGGATGTTATGATGGATGAAAAATTTTCGAAGCAAGTGCTGGAAGTAACATAGAGAATGTCAATTATAAACATGGATTCTTTAACATATCCTTACATATAGGCAAGTCAATCATTAATAGCTACAAATTTACAAACCCCGGCCATAGCAATAACAACATAACATAATACATATATGCATATGTACACACACATACACACACACACACACACATACACATATAACCAATCCTTATGCCATTCACCATACATACATATAACCAAAACACCTAACACCTGTGGCACTACTATCAAAATCCACTGTCATACACTCCCTATCTGAGAGAAAAGGAAAATCCATCTCCAACCTCTTCTGACACAATTAACCAACCACCCCTCACCTTATTCACGACCTCCTAATTTACTAGAAAGATAATGTTCACCACTGAAGCAAGAACTCTATTCCTAAATTCCCAAAGAATGTCTAACAGACCGAAACGTTTCAACGTCGACATCACTACCTACAATAAACATCCATTTTCTACAACATCCCGTGTTTGTCTACCTTTCTGCACACACGCAGATATATATATATATATATATATATATATTATATATATATGATAACAAAGATGACTTACCGGGGAATAGAATATTGAGCTAATTACAACATTGAACGTCAATACAAATATTAACCAAATAAGTCAGGTTTATAAAAAAATATAAAACTGCTTAATACGTTAGTAGAGCAAACATCATTGCTTTATCATATATATATATTGTTGCTTTATCATATATATATATATATATACGTATGTGTGTGTGTCTGTGTGTGTGTGTGTTTTTAAACATTAATTTAGCAGTATATTTAGATATGGATTTAGCACCAAAAAAACAAACAAAAAAAAACACAATTTTACAAATCGTAATATGGCTTCTTAAAAAAAAAGATGTGTTTGTCAATAAAAATAAAGTAGGTTAAATTTTTTACATGGATGGTTTAGAATAAGAACAACCAATCCTTTTTACATTTTTAAAATTTTTGCTTTCATATCAATAGTGAATTATTTTGAGGTCTCTCATGCAAAAAAAAGTATGTAAAAAAAACAAGTATATATATATATATATATATATATATATATATATATTAATATCTAACTTAGTCTGGCACAAGGCTGCAAGAGCGCTTATAAAAATAGGACTCATTCACTACAGAACAGAGAAAATTAGCCGAGCTAATTACTGATTCATGGCTACGAGTATATAAAAGTAAAAGTAAAAGTAAAGTCATCTGGGTAAATTAAAATCAGTATCAGCCAGAGAGCGAGGGTGTCTATTCCCTTTTCCGTAATGTTATACCAGGATATTGTTTTTTCCTAGGGACTGGCAAAAAAAATTGGATACTACGAGTTTTAAAAGCGGATTAAGAATAATTAAATCTATTATTTAAGGTTAAACTTTGTCTAAATCGATAAGTAGTAGCATAATAACCATCATTTAAAAATATATAATTACATATGCAGTTTATCTTTAAAAGATTTAAAACTATTTGTTTTGGTCAATTTCGACGATATCTGCCATTTTGGCTGTTTTTCAATGGTTTAGTCGCTTGTTTACAATTTTAACGTAATATTTGGGATGGAAAAAAATTTTACCAAAAATCAGGTAATTATCAGGTTTTAATGAAATTTTCAGTATTGATTTAACAATTAATGAATTTTATAATGCATCAGTTATTTTATTTCAAAACTTTAATTTAGTATTTTTGCTATTAAAAATTAATATATAAAATTAATTTAAAATATGAAAATCCTGATGTTAAGTTTAAAATGTTATATTTTTAGATTCTAAAAATAGATATCTACTTAATGCAAACCTTATTTTAGGCGCCAAAAGTTTTGAAGTTTTGAAGAAAAACTCGATTGAAAATGTACCTCCTCCTAAAAAAAAATCTCCAAAACATTAATTATTTGTAATTTTTACATTTTATTTTTTGATTTTCGGTACTTATTTTCTCATGGAAGCGCAACAGTAATTTTTTTTTTTTTTTTCTGTTCATAACTTTTATCTCATTATTTATACTGTAATTAGTATCGAAAATGATCAACTTGCAAAACATTTTACGCCTCCAACATAAGGGGGGTCAAAATTAAGTGACCTGAAAAAATGAGAAAGTTTTTAAATGAAATAAATAATGCATTATAAAGATGATTCATTGATACATAAACACTGAAAATTTCATTAAAATCCGATAATTTCCTGATTTTTGGTAAATTATTTTCTGTAGGGGGACTAAAGTCATTTTGTCAAAAACGCATTTTAGGCTCAGTTTGCCAGTCCCTAGTTTTTATGTATTAGGTCAAATATGAGATGGAAAGCTTATTTTTACCTTAGTTCTACACAAAATAACCAAGAGAATCGAGAGTTTTATGGTTTTAGAACCAATAAGCACCCTCCCCAAATTAAAGAGTTAAATAAATTTGAATCCGAATTAATAGGTATGGTAAGAACTATTGAATTAAAAAAATCAATAACAAAATACAAGAAATAACAAATGATATTAAAGAAATTAAGGAAAGTAAGATATATTCGTTAAATCAGATAAATCGGGCAATTTATATAAGGTAATTAAGAATAAGTACAAACAACTATTACATAAAGAGGTTATAAAACATTATGAAAAGCCCCCACCCCCAATTTAGAAAATGAAATAAATAAAGAGGCTATCACATTAGCCACTAAATTAAAAATAGAGGATAGGGTGGAAAAATATAATATAAAGGATTGCTTTATTACCCTTAAAGATCATAAAAGCGATTTCAGGATAAACCCTAAATGTAGGCTTATTAACCCTGCCAAAACACAAATGGGGAGAGTTAGCAAAACTATATTAGAAGACATATGTGCTATGCTCAGAATAGCGTTGAATATTAATCAATGGCGTAGCACATATGACTGCATTAAATGGTTTAAAGAATATGGGAATAAAAATGGATGGACCTTTATAAAATATGACATCAAGGAATTTTACCCTTCCATAACCAAGAATACTTTTAATAAGGCCATAGAACTAGCTAGAAACTATATGACGATATCTGATGATAAAATTAAGATAATTAAACATTTTTGGAAAACATTATTAAGTTATGATAACAGTTTATGGATAAAAAAAAGGGGGGGAGGCCAAAGGGAGCTTTGACACGCCCATAGGAGGATTTGATGCTTCAGAGACCTCAGAAATTGTGGGGTGCTTGCTCCTATATAACCTTAATAAAATAATCGATCCCAGTAATCACGGACTTGATCGTGATGACAGCTTGATTATTTTGGATAATAGTACCCCTCAAAAAGGAGATATATTGAGAAAAAAGTTGCACTCATTCTTCAAAGAATTTGGATTTAGAATAGATATCCAAACTAACCTGAAAATAATGGATTATCTTGACATCACCCTTAATTTATACAATAATACTGTGTCACTTTACAGAAAAATTAATCAACAGCCATGTTATATCAATATTGGGTCTAACCACCCTAAACAAGTATTTAAACACATACCTAATGGCATTGGTTTTAGACTTTCTACCAATTCTTCCAATATAGATATCTTTAAACAAAGTAAATACGAGTACGAGCAAGCTTTTAAAAAAAGTGGATATACTGCTAAAATTCCTTATAGAATAGTTAATGAAACATTTATGGAAAACAATAGGGGACAAAATAGAACTTGAAAGATTTTATGGTTCACACCCCCATATAACATGGCACTAACAAATAATATAGGTAAAGATTTTTTTTTTTAGTGAAAAAGAATTTCCCTCCCTCTAATACCCTATTCAAAATATTTAATAAAAATACTGTTAAATTAAGCTAAAGCTGTACACCTAATGTAGCTAACATAATTAATAAGTATAATACTAAAAATCTCAATAGTAATAAACAAATTAATGAAACACCTAGATGTAATTGTCTTGATAGGACTAGGTGGCCCGTTAGGGGTAAATGTAGATATGAATGTATAGTCTATAAGGTGGAGGTGTATGAGGGTGATCCTAAAAACTGTTGGAATAAAAATGTCGATGTAGGTTCAACTCAAAATGAATTTAAAAAGCGGTATTACAATCATAAATGTAGTTTCACACATGAAAAATATAGATATAGCACTACCTTATCAAATTATGTGTGGAACGTTAAAACGAAAGGTATCGACTCTATCTTAAAATGGGAAATTGTTAAGAAATGTCTAATCAGTTATCATCCTTCACACATTTTTTTAAATGTTATGTGTGAGAATAAACATATTTCTTTCTTTTTTAACCAGCTTTAGTGAATGGTAAGAAAATGACGTTAAAAAAAGTAAAAAATAAACAACTTTTTTTAAAAAATCAAGACGCAACTAATAGAATTGAATTCCAATGTAAAATATGAGAAAAGAAATCTAGTTAAGTAATTGTTTATATTTACGCAACTTTGAAAAAAAGAATCTTATAAATACTTTATAAATTTGTAAAATAAACAATGAATTTAAAACATTAATGAGAGAATAAAAGTAAAATAAATATCAAGATAAATACATACATGCTTTTCTTATTAAGATTAGTAACATAGTAAATAATTTAAATGTACTATAATTACGTATTATCGTTGTCTAATTTCAAAAGAAAGAAAAAAAAGAATTCCAGATATTTCACAATATATAAAAAATTACAGAAACTTAAATAAATAATAAATAAATACAATTGATAAAGCAAAGTAAAACTCTTTAAAAAAAAGTATTACTATTAAAGTTATGTTATGAAATGTGACATTACCGAATAACACAATGATGAACAGTAAACATACATTTCCACATAATCAAATGCATATAATCGCGTATGAATTGATGTGTTTCAACTAGTAAATAAATAAATGAAAAATAAATAAATAAATAATAATTATCACTTCCCTTATATGCTTTAAACCAATAAATAAATCGCTACTTCTTGGAGCAGCGGGAAAAAAACACGTCCGAATATATATATATATATATATATATATATATAGGGTCTAAGTATTCTACAGGGTCATCCACAGACACATGTTTCGACTTATCAAGTCTCTAATATATATATATATACCTTATATATATATATATATATATATATATATATATATATATATACGCGTGTATATAACACACACACACACACACACATACACAAGTATATATATAATATATATATCTATTATTATACTAAAGCTGAGATTATCACCTTTTAAAGTCTAAAGGTTTTTTTTTCCTAAATAGTTTAATGACACAAAGCATATCCCAGAATATAATTTAATATTTAAATCTAATTAATGTTTGAAAAAAAATTCCTCTTCATTTGATTCTAAATTTAGTTAATTGCAATTAAGTAAAAAAATCCCCCATTCCTTGTGTTTACTTCCTGCCTGTTTTTTTCTACCCACCCTCTCAATATATTTAGAATACGTATTCATTACTTCTTTACTCTATCTATACTCGCAAGTAGGAGAAAAAGAAAGAGAAAATACTGTTCCCTTCCTAACACTTAAATAAAGAGAGGAGGTGACTGACTGAGGCATTTTTCCCGAAAGTTAATGCAATATTATTTTTTTCGACAAGTAAATGTAAATATCTTAACCCCCCTTCTTTAAAATATTTAAGGAGGGTGGGGGCTAAATATTTACATTTACTTGTCGATAAAGATATGGCTTACTTTGAATGCCTACAAACCATTAAAAATAATTTGTTGATAAAATGCCTTCAATCCGAAAAGAAAAATTTTCTTCGGTATTTTCATAATATTTTGATACTTTTTATCTTTTGAAAATGAATTACAAATAAATAAAAAAATTTTTTTTGTATTTTCATATTATTTTTATATTTTTATTTTGATATCTTTTTATTTTTGAAAATGAATTACAAATAAATAATAAAAATATTTTTTTGGTATTTTCATTTTATTTTGAAATATTTATTTCCAACAATCAATTACAAATAAAAAATCAAAATATTTAGATATTCTTTTTTTATTTTAATTAAAAAAAAAAATGTCACAAAAACAATCAAGACATTAAACAAACATAAATAAATAAAAATCTGAATATTTCGATATTCTTTTTTATTTTATAAAAATATGTCACGTCATTTTTAATTCAAAAACTATCTTATTTATTGGTATCGCAATTGTGCAACATAAATTTAGGTGCTACAAACAATTAATTTTTAAAAATTTTGTGGTACAATTGCGAAATGTGTTGCAAAATATCACTATAGTTGTGTCATATCGATATCCCTTATATTTTGACATGCCTTCCATGAGTCCAAATGTATTATCGTTCCCAGTTTGATCATTTCTTAATATAGGAAATAGTGTCTCTGCTTTCCGTCCGGGACATATCGCAAAAATCCAATATTTGATACTGTGTCAATAACATCGAAACCCATTGTTGTGGATACAGCATCTTCTATTAAATTTTCTTCTTGACATTTCTGAAAAAACAAAGATTTTTTACGACTCTGTGTACGGAATATTTTTTACATTTTTCCTATTATTATTATTATTACATCATTTCAACTTCATCTGATTATTTTAATAATAATAATAACGTAAATCCATATACATTTTATAAACAGACCGAAACACGTGTAGTGATATCGATTAAAAGTGATATCGATAAATTCATTTTTATCCATCTACATTCATTTTCTTTACTCATTTTTTCCTCATATTGTCGGATTCAATTCACTTTCCATTCTCACACACGCCACACACAACACACATATATATATATACATTATTGTGATGTTTTTTAACAATATAACCTGAGATAAATGGGTGACCAACAGGTCACGTATTTTCTAGTATATATATATATTTATATTGGCCCCTACACACACACATGTGTCTGTGTGTGTGTGTGTGTGTGTGTGTCTGTTGTGTTAAAACTATTCAGTCACATTTTATTTCATGCACAAAAAATATTTGAAAGGAAAAGAAAAGACCAGAATTTCCTCTCTTTTCATATGAAAAGTCATACGTAACGAATCGGGGATTTGTAGAGACAGCCACATTCTGCAAATTTGGGAGTGGTATATATTTTTAAATAAACAAAACAACAAAACCTGTTTGTACAGATGAATACGGATATATATTTAATATATATTATTATATATATATATATATATATATATATATATATATATATATACATTCATCATCTGGCAATTCAGTCTCGAAAGACTATGATAAAAGTTTTTGTGTGCCCCTGAGTTGCAGCGCCTCCTGTGACTATGAAGTCTATTTGAGAAACATTCTCGCCACAGATTTTGCATTTGTAGGTTGTCCCTGTAGATGATGATGTTCCGATGCTTTGTTGCCGTTGCTTTCTTATGGACCTCTAGCTTCATGATGTTGTATCAGGGTGAATTCTGACATGTACAGGCCTCTATGGAGATTCTGCCCCACCGAAGGCGGTCTTGAGCCAAATTTTCCCATCTGGAAGGGGCAATGCCAAAGCACCTGAATCATTTTTGCAGACATCCTTGAATCGCAGTAGGGGCGAACAATCTGTCTTTACCAGATGTTAGCTCTCTATACAGGATGTCTTTCGGGATTCGTCCATCATCCATCCGACGTACATGACCCAACCATCGGAGACGACGTTGTCTCAGTAGAGAGTACAGGCTGGAGTTGAGCTCTCTCTAGGACTGCCGTGTTAGTGATCCTGTCCCTCCAGGTGATGCCCAGTACACGTCTAAGGCAGCGAAGGTAGAAGGTATTTAGCCGCCGCTCTTGGTGGGAGTATAAGGTCCATATTTCACTTCCATACATGAGGGTGCTATAACACATGCCCTATACACTTGTACCTTTGTACGCATAGTGAGCTTGCTGCTGTCCCACTCTCTTGTTGTGACTTCCCAAAAGTTGAGGCAGCTTTTCCAATCCGGCAACTGAGTTCAGCATCAAGTGACAGGTTGTCAGTGATGGTGGATCCAAGGTAGGTGAAGGTGTTTACGGCTTCCAGGGTGTAGCTGTTGATGGTGATGGAGGGAGGATTTCCAGTTCCTGACCCATCGTCTTGGTTTTCTTTATATTAATGGTCAGCTAAAGTCCTGGCAGGCTTGGGTGAACTGGTCTATGAGTGTTTGCAGCTGCTCCTGAGAGTGTGCTACCACTGCTGCATCATCAGCAATAGCATTTCCCGAATGACAAATTGCTTGACCTTTGTTTTTGCTTTAGACGGCTGAGATTCAACAGATTTCCATCTGTCCTTGTGTGAAGGTAGACTCCTTCTGTTGATTTACCAAAAGCCTGGCGCAGAAGGAGGGAAAAGAGATCCCAAACAGAGTGGGAGCCAACACGCATCCCTGCTTGACACCACGACGAATGCTGAAAGGGTCTGAGGTGGACCCATCAAACTGGATGGTGCCTTTCATGTCAGTGTGAAAAGACTGAAGAATGCGGAGAAGTTTTGGGTGCAGCCTATTCTTTTATTAACTGGAAGAGACCACTCCTGCTTACAAGGTCGAAAGCTTTTGTGAGGTCAATAAATGCTATGTAGAGTGGTCTTCTCTGTTCTCTACATTTCTCCTGAAGTGCCTCAGAGAGAAGATCATGTCAGTAGTGGACCTTCCTACTCTGAAACCAGCCTGTGATTCAGGGTAAGTCTTTTCTGCGAGGATCTGAAGTCTATTTAGTGCAACTCTAGAAAAGAGTTTACCTGTAATGCTGAGTAAAGAAATACCACGGTAATTATTGCAATCGCTCCTGCTCTCCTTGTTCTCATACAGTGTTACGATGGTGGCATCCTTCATGTCTTGTGGGATAACCCCTTCACTCCGGCATAGGCAGAGGAGCTTGTGGAGTTTTTCTAGGAGAACAGGCTTCCCACACTTTAGAATTTCAGCTGTGATTCCGTCGCTTCCAGGTGATTTGCCACAGTTTAGTCTGTCAAGGGCAATGCAAAGTTCTTCAGTTGTAGGTCCTTATCTAGCTCTTCTGCTACTGGTTGTTGCTCTACATGACGTAGAGCTGCATCAGAAATGGTGTTGTCGCTGGTAGAGTTCTGAGTAATGTTCTACCCAGCGATCAAGTTGTTTAGATCAATCTTTTATGATTTCTCCTGAGGCTGATTCAGAGGAGCGATTTTGCAATGTGATGGTCCAAGCACCTTTTTTATGCCGTCCTACATGCCTTGGATATTACCAGACTCAGCAGATGATTGGTTATCATGGCATTGGTAGAAGTAATGAGAATGGACAACGTCTCCTTGAGTTCTGCACATACCACAATCTATGCATCACCAACTCATATTTTCAATCCAAACCGCGTCACAAAGTGTCCTGGAGACACCCACGATCAGGCCACTGGCACCAGTTGGACCTGATCATAACACGGCGCTCCAACCTCAAAAGTGTCCTCCAAACCCGTACCTTTCACAGCGCAGACTGTGACTCAGACCACTCCCTCGTCTGCTGTAGAGTGAAACTGCAAATGAAAAATTTCCACAGAGTCAAATTAAATGGACGCCCTCGTGTAGATAGTGCCAAAGCAGCTGACCCAACCAAAGCTGCTGCCTTCCTCTGTGCCCTAGAGGAGTCTCTCCACCACCTACCACAGTGTTGCTGTGCCCAGCAATATTGGGATGGCCTACGGACTACCATCCATAAACAAGCCTAGCAGTTTTTGGCAAAAGAGTACGTAGTCAAATGATTGGTTCGAAGCCAATGACTCTGTATTGACACCAATCTTGGAAGAAAAATATAGCTTCCATTAATTACAAATCTGTGCCGATGACAAGACTTACATGCCCTTAGAGCTTCAAGGAGAAGCTACAACGAACTGCACGTCGCTGTGCTAACAGTTACTGGCTACAGCTTTGCAGCAGCATTCAATCATTCATTATATATATATATATATATTATATATATATATGAAATTTAACATTTTGAAAACATATGATGTTTGTTTATGTTTTTTCAAAATGTTAAATTTCATACTGTCGGATTAATTTCCATCTATTTTTCATATATATATATATATATATATATATATATATATATACTTATTAATATGATATAATATAATATAATATTTTACAAACTTTCTGATTTTTCTCAGGTCACTTAATGTTGACCCCCTTGTTTTTGAGGCGGCAAAATATTGGTGTGGTATATATGTGATTGATACTATTTTTTGCATAAATAAAAAAAAAAAAAAAAGACCGAAGGTGTGAATAGAAAGAAACATTTTTTTAAGAATCACAATTGGGTAGTAAATAAGTAGAATAATATGAAAATAAAATGAAAATATATCTAAAAATAAATTTTGGGAGATTTTTTTACTCATTTCGATAATTGTTATTTCGATATAATGTAATTGGTTATTATTCTATAAAAGAAAAAATATACATCAATATTTGTTCCATTTAAAAGGGGGAGTAAATTTCCAATACAGTTTTGACCAAAAAATACCAGTGATTGATATTAAAATAAAATAGTTATTACAAAAATATTTTTTAGAATGTAATAATATTGCATTTTAAACTTACAATTTTGCTGCTCTATTTTTAAAGGATTTTTTAATATTATTTTATCATAGCAGAAATACTTAAAGTTTTGAAATAGAATAACTGATTTCCTGATTTTTGGTAATTTTTTTGCAATCTCGATTGTTACAATTTATTTTGTAAACACGGATTTTAAGCAAATTTTTTTTTCAATGCGGCCATCTTGATCGAAATTATCTAAAAATCGTTTTAAATTTATTAAAAATATATTACCTGTGTAATATCTTTTTTTTGACTGATGCTCATTATGTTACTACTTTTTAGACAAAAAACTTGACTTTAAATAATCGATTTAATTAATTTTAATTTGTTTTTAAAATTCGTAGCAGCCGAATCTTTGGGTATACCTATTTTATGCTATTTAACTGGTCCTGTAAATATTTTTATTATGAATGCAAGGATTGTTAAAATAACAACACATTTTTAACACAAAAGTTTATTTATATTCATTTTATATATATTTTGTGAATGATAAATATACAAAAATTATTCTAAATGAAAAATATTAGGCACTGGCAAAGTTGATGGCCATGTTTACGATAAATTTAAGCAAAATTGACTGAAAAATAGTCTAAAATGTATTAAAAATCAATTACATTATTGTGATGTTTTTCAACAATATAACCTGAGATAAATGGGTGACCACAAGGTCACGTATTTTCTAGTATATATATATATACTTATATTGGCACCCTCACACACACGTGTGTGGTGTGGGTGTGGGTGTGGGTCTGTCTGTCTCTGTGTGTCTGTGTGTAAAACTAATTCAGTCACATTTTATTTCATACAAAAAATATTTGAAAGGAAAAAGAAAAGACCAGAATTTCCTCTCCTTCATATTTTGTTAAAAATATTTCATTCAAATGTTGTATAGAAATTTGAGAAACATTAAAAGTCATACGTAACGAATTGGTGATTGTGAAAGCACGCCACATTCTGCAAATTTGGGGAGTGGTATATATTTTTAAAATAAACAAAACAACAAAACCTGTTTGTACAGATGAATACAGATATATATATATATTATATATATATTATTATATATATATATTATATATAGTGAGATGGAAATAATAGAAAAGTTTGTTGCTTTTTAATTAAACCAGTTTGCAAAATTCAAATTCATGTTTGGAAATTTCCATTTCAAGTTTGATCAAAATTAGAATTTACAATTTAAAAGGATTAGCTTAAAATATTCATGCTATATATATATATTATAAATATTATATATATAATATATACTATACAAAACGTGACTCATTGGGTGCACCTGTATATATATAATATATATATTGTGTGTGTGTAGGGTATGTATTGTCTGAATTTGTGTCAAGGTGTTTACACTGGGACTTGCAAAACCAGTTTTTCAAAGTTTGTGGCCTTTATCATATTTCAACTGTTTTTCTTTTCATTTCCAAGCTCACTGGAATGATATTATATGGCAAGTTCTTTTGTTTTTGTTAATTGATACTAGGTTTAGTCTTCTGACTGGGATTGGGGGATCCGTTTGTATCTCCAAATCTCAGGATTTTATAGATCTCATTTCATACGCTGTCACATACATGGTGACATTTCTGGCACAGTTCCCAGTGGATTTGACTTTCCCACACAGTTATGACTAGTCTTGTATTCCTTTTGTGCAAGTTAGCTGCATTCACTTATGTTATTCATCATTTCATCTCTGTCACCTCATCACATACATTTGCTATTCTTCTGTGTATAATAAATTTTAGTTTTTTTTCTTCCCATTCTTTCATTAGAATTTTGAGTTTATTTTTTTTATTTTCCATAGTTTAAGTCAGAGGTTAACAAAATGGTGATTTGTTTATTGGCAAATTCTCACACGAGTCCAATATTTAATCTTTATCTTCATCGGCAGCACCACCTCCCTGGGCCTTTCTCATATTTTCCTCTTGACACATCCGGGACGACCACTATCAAATGGTGATTTCAAGGAGAAGTCAATATGTTTCTGGGAGTCCAGACGTACAATGAATGAGGGAACATTCACTACTTGCTTACAACCCTAATGTGTCTCTGTCGGATAAGTACTCTGGCATGATGGATACTTTTGGCAAGTCCAAGCTTGAAGACTTGAGTTTGCAGACGTCTTTCTAAGAAATCTTTGAGACGAAGACCAAGCACATAATCAAGCTTCATCTTACTCCCATCAAGTACACCAAGAAGTTGCAGAGCTTCAACTATTGCCGGATATAGAACAGCTTTAGCAGCTATTCACAAAGGTTGGGAGAGAAGTTCTATAAATTCAGAGAGTCTGCTATTGAATTTGGTTAAAGGAATGTTTATTTCAAATCCTTCAGTGAGACCACTTAATCAATCTTATCTAAATTACTTAATGGCTAAAATTCTTTTTATAGCTTCGTCCCTCACTTCCAGTTCATCTGATTTAAACATCGAATACAACATATTTTCTGGTAGGAGGCCAAAAACATTATGCTGAATATTTTTGAATGCAACCTCCTGAATTTCAGGTGGTAGCTCTTTGATTCTTTGCAGCATATTGAAAATATACAGTTGCTGGTTATGAATTTATTGTCTCTTTTAATTTCAAACCAGCTAACTGCATAAACTTTCACAATAAACTGGATTAGGCTATATAGTTTTGATATGTTTTCAGTGTAAATTCCACGAGTCCACAAACACATTAGTCTGGTAGCTAACGTCAACCATCTTGCCTGATTTAAAGATCCAATTTTCCATGCAGCATATCTAGGGTGGACTTTCCCCCGTGAAATCCCTACTGCATTTCTAGAAGAAGTATCTGATCACTCAGATCATCTGTCTGTTTAATACTAGAATATTGGCTCTCCAGAGGACTAACTATCGGTTCAAATTTGATCTGGGGTAAATTATGATATTCATTTGTACACAATTTCCCAATTGGACCAATAAATGATGTTGGACTTCTTGTGCTGCCATCAATGTGCTTAAAAACCGCTCTGAATGGAAACTCATTTTGATGTAGAGAGCAACCAATGATGTGCAATTTCCTTTTTAGTTGTTTCTCTAGAACTAAACTAGCCAGCTTCACAGCCAGTATTTGTATGGGTGTTATCCAGTAAAACAGCGTTTAGGGTATCAACACTGTCATACTCCTCCAAAACACTAAAAACCTCGTCTGCTAGAACAACACCAGTTGCTCCAGTAGTTGGGATAACTCTATGTGTGAGGTACTTTCCACTTTTACTACAACCCATTTCTTTCGTAAATGTCAAGTGGTGTTCTGTTCCCTTCATTTTCTTAAATTGTTTCTTTCCATCTACCTCCACAATTTCTTTGTATAAGAGAGTATTTTTTCCTGTCTTCCATCAACACCATACAAATAATTTTTTCAGTTTTATCAATGTGTTTTTGATGGACATTAGTTTTTGTTCTTTCTTTTACACGGTCTATTTTAGATTTATCTAAAATTATGTTTTTGATATCAACACTCAGGTTGAGAAGGCCCATAGCCTGTAAATCTAAAAGAAAGGCATTTTCAAGACTTGCTCCTAAGTTCGATGAAACATCACCCTGATCAACTCAGTAGCATACCGAGGAATTTTTAAAAGGCTGTAAACATTGTGGGATATCTACCAGGCTCATAATCTTCATCTATTTCCTCACTATTTAATGAATGGGAAATAATAATATCCTGATCATAAGATGTGGAGGCAATAGGAGAGGAATCAATTTGTTTTTGTCTTTTTCCTTCTACTACACTACTTTTAGGTTTCTGAATGGCAGCTTTATCCACAGGTCCAAGTGGAGACTACCCTTGGGTCCTATTTTGGCCCTCTGGTCATTTCTATTTATTTCTTTTTCTAACAACTAAGTTTGTTAAAATAAAAAGGAAAAGATTTAATTATTTTTCTGTTTTAAATCAGCTCAAATGAAATTCAAATGAAATTCAAATGTAAACAACAAAACGTGTTGATACGGTAGTTTCCGTTTAAAACGAGGCCGAATTTGGTTAATAAACTTTCTTAAATTAAATATTTTTGCAGCATTTTCTTTTTATTTACTTTTATTTCATCTACCAAAATTGTATGATATTGAATGAAATAAAATTTTTATTAAGCCTATTTTTTACATGTTTTCAAAACTACGGATTAATCTGACCTACTTATTTTTCGGTAACTGAGCGAAATTCAAAACATTCGATTTTGTGTGTATTTAAATGCGATTGCTCAAACAATGGTAAAGTTTTATCGAAAAGTATTTGGTACAATTATTCTTTATGTTAATTAGGTCCGTTTGAAACTAGTGGTGTATTAAAATCGACCTACCCTAATGTACATGCATATATATATATATATATTGTGTGTGTGTGTACATATATGTGTGTGTGTGTGAACACATATACGTATGCACGTACATGCATATATATATATATATGATATAATGTTATGATATAATGTTATATAAAGGCTAGATTGGGATTTTTAACTTTGGTTTAGCAATCAGTCTAGTCGAAAGAAAACTCTAAATACAAATCTGTTTAACTTCGCTTCATCATTTGACTTTGTGTCACATCCTATTTATGCGAAGAGGTTGGTAGATATTAAAATACATATTTATTGGTATACATATAAATATGTATATGTTTACATATGTATGGAAACATGGACATTGTTTAGAAGACATTTGAAAATTCTGGAACACTTTCATCAGAAATGTTTGAGATGTATTCAAACATCAAGTGGAATTCCAACACCTAACACAGAAGTCCTTGCAAGGGCAGGATGCTCAAGCATTGAAACTCTTATCATAATGGCTCAAATGCGTTGGGCAGGTAATGTTGTGCGTATGAGTGATGCTAGATTGCCAAAGCAACTCTTTTACGGTCAGCTGCGTAATGGCAAAAGGCTGAAGCATAAGCCTAGGAAGAGTATAAGAATTGCTTAAAAAACAACCTTATAAAATAAAAATAAATCCTGACAACTGGGAAAAGTTGGCACTGAGAGAACTGACTGGTTCATGTAGATGATGGCTGTACCAGTTTGGAGAGTGAAAGAGTCGTGCATGAAAACCTAAAGCGTCAACTTCGAAAGGGTTACACCTGTCATATTGGAGAACAATGGAGGGTTGGAAGTGTCTGACATGTGGTCGAGTTTTGCTTTCTAGGGCTGGCTATGTCAATCATAGGAAGTCTCACCTGGGTCAATCCATGCAGATTCCAGGAGTAAACAATGTGTCTTGTGCTATATGTGGCAAGGTCTGTAAGTCGGCTTCTGGTCTTAAGAGACATATGGTGGTGCATAAGCATCAAATTTTATCATCTGACTCATCTGATTCATGTGAATCATCTCATTCAACGGGGAGGAAGTCTTTTCAATGTCATATTTGCATCAAACTTTGTGGATCTGCAGCAGGTTTGATGAGTCATTTGAGGGCTCATGCAAGGAAGGGTTCTGGTGGTGGAGTTGTGGGATTGTGAGGGACGGCAATGATCTGTAAAGATTATGCTATTGCCATATATTGACACATGTATTTATATGTATATACATATATATATATATATATATATATATATATATATATATATATACATACATGAATATTCATATACATATATACATATGTGTATGATATATTCATGTTTCTTTATACATATGAATGTTTATATATACATATGCATACACTATATTCTTACAATATATATATATATATATATATATATATATATATTTTTAATTAAAATATTGAAATCTTATATATATATATATATATATATATATATATATATATATATATATATGCGTGTGTGTATTTATGTATATAGATATGTGTGTATACATGATTTCTAACATACAAATCAAATAAATGAAAAGTAGGTTTTCATTTTTACTGATGTTCATTATGATACTACTTTTCGACAAAATGTCACCTTAAATATTATTTTAATTAATACTAATTCGTTTTTAAAATGTAATTGAAACATTTTGCTACTCCTTAACTAATATAATTTGCACTCAATTTTTAGTAAATAACATCAAATTGTGAGTAATTAACGTACAATGGTTATTAAACATTTTTAAAGCTATCATTAAACAGTTTTTTTAAAATTTATTAACAAAATTAATAAACCATGTAGTGAAATTACTCACAATTGATGTTATTACTAAAATTGAGTGCAGTTAATTAGTTAAGTGGGCAATGTTTCAATTACATTTTAAAACGAATTAGATATTAATAAAATAATCATTTAAGGTGCATTTTGTCGAAAGCTAGTATCATAATGAACATCAGTAAAAATGAAAACCTACTTTTCATTTATTTTTGATTTGTATGTTAGAAAATCATGTATACACACATATCTATATACATAAATACACACACGCATATATATATATATATATATATATATATATATATTATATAATTATAAATTCAATATTTTATATAAATATATATATATATATATATATATATATATATATATTGTAAGAATATAGTGTATGCATATGTATATATAAACATTCATATGTATAAAGAAACATGAATATATCATACACATATGTATAGTATATGAATAATTCATGTATGCATATATATATATATAATATATATATATATATATATATGATATATATACATTATAATACATGTGTCAATAATATGGCAATAGCATAATCTTTACAGATCATTGCGTCCCTCACAATCCACAACTCCACACCAGAACCCTTCCTTGCATGAGCCCTCAAATGACTCATCAAACCTGCTGCAGATCCACAAAGTTTGATGCAAATATGACATTGAAAAGACTTCCTCCCCGTTGAATGAGATGATTCACATGAATCAGATGAGTCAGATGATAAAATTTGATGCTTATGCACCACCATATGTCTCTTAGACAGAAGCCGACTTACAGACCTTGCCACATATAGCACAAGACACATTGTTTACTCCTGGAATCTGCATGGATTGACCCAGGTGAGACTTCCTATGATTGACATAGCCAGCCCTAGAAAGCAAAACTCGACCACATGTCAGACACTTCCAACCCTCCATGTTCTCTCCAATATGACAGGTGTAACCCTTTCGAAGTTGACGCTTTAGGTTTTCATGCATGACTCTTTCACTCTCCAAACTGGTACAGCCATCATCTACATGAACCAGTCAGTTCTCTCCAGTGCCAATTTTCCAGTTGTCAGGATTTATTTTTATTTTTATAAGGTTGTTTTTTAAGCAATTCTTATACCTCTTCTAGGCTTATGCTTCAGCCTTTTGCCATTACGCAGCTGACCGTAAAAAGAGTTGCTTTGGCAATCTAGCATCACTCATACGCACAACATTACCTGCCCAACGCATTTGAGCCATTATGATAGAGTTTCAATGCTTGAGCATCCTGCCCTTGCAAGGACTTCTGTGTTAGGTGTGTTGGAATCCACTTGATGTTTAGAATACATCTCAAACATTTCTGATGAAAGTGTTTCCAGAATTTTCAAATGTCTTCTAAACAATGTCCATGTTTCCCAATACTATGTAAACATATACATATTTATATGTATACCAATAAATATGTATTTAATTATCTACCAACTCTTCGCATAAATAGGATGTGACACAAAGTCAAATGATGAAGCGAAGTTAAACAGATTTGTATTTAGAGTTTTCTTTCGACTAGACTGATTGCTTAAACCAAAGTTAAAAATCCCAATCTAGCCTTTATATAACATTATATCATAACATTATATCATATATAATATATAATGACATGACGTGCATACGTATATGTGTTCACACACACACACATATATGTACACACACAACATACTATATATATATATATGCATGTACATTAGGGTAGGTCGATTTTAATACCACCACTAGTTTCAAACGGACCTAATTAACATAAAATAATTGTACCAAATACTCTTTCGATAAAACTTTACCATTGTTTGAGCAATCGCATTTAAATACACACAAAATCGAATGTTTGAATTTCGCTCAGTTACCGAAAAATAAGTAGGTCAGATTAATCCGTAGTTTTGAAAACATGAAAAAATAGGCTTAATAAAAGATTTTATTTCATTCAATATCATACAATTTTTGGTAGATGAAATAAAAGTAAATAAAAAAGAAAATGCTGCAAAAATATTTTAATTTAAGAAAGTTTATTATAACCAAATTCGGCCTCGTTTTAAACGGAAACTACCGTATCAACACGTTTTGTTGTTTACATTTGAATTTCATTTGAATTTCTTTGAGCTGATTTAAAACAGAAAAATAATTAAATCTTTTCCTTTTTTATTTTAACAAACTTAGTGTTAGAAAAAAGAAATAAATAGAAATGACCGAGGGCCAAAATAGGACCCAAGGGTAGTCTCCAGCCTTGGACTGTGATAAAGCTGCATTCAGAAACCTAAAAGTAGTGTAGTAGAAGGAAAAAGACAAAAACAAATTGATTCCTCTCCTATTGCCTCCACATCTTATGATCAGGATATTATTATTTCCCATTCATTAAAATAGTGAGGAATAGATGAGATTATGAGCCTGGTAGATATCCCACAATTGTTTACAGCCTTTAAAAATTCCTCGGTATGCTACTGAGTTGATCAGGGTGATGTTTCATCGAACTTAGAGAGCAAGTCTTGAAAATGCCTTTCTTTAGATTTACAGGCTATGGGCCTTCTCAACCTGAGTGTTGATATCAAAACATAATTTTAGATAAATCTAAATAGCCGTGTAAAAGAAAGAACAAAAACTAATGTCCACAAAAACACATTGATAAAACTGAAAAATTATTTGTATTTGTGTTGATGGAAGACAGGATAAAAATACTCTCTTATACAAAGAAATTGTGGAGGTAGATGGAAAGAAACATTTAAGAAAATGAAGGGAACAGAACACACACTTGACATTTACGAAAGAATGGTTTGTAGTTAAAAGTGGAAAGTACCTCCACATAGAGTTATCCCACACTACTGGAGCAACTGGTGTGTTCTAGCAGACGAGGTTTTAGTGTTTTGGAGGAGTATGACAGTGTTGATACCCTAAACGCTGTTTTACTGGATAACACCCATACAAAATACTGGCTGTGACTGGGCTAGTTTCAGTTCTAGAGAAACAACTAAAAAGGAAATTGCACATCATTGGTTTGCTCTCTACATCAAAATGATTTTCCATTCAGAGCGGTTTTTAAGCACATTGATGGCAGCACAAGAAGTCCAACATCATTTATTGGTCCAATTGGAAATTGTGTACAAATGAATATCATAATTTACCCCAGATCAAATTTGAACCGATAGTTAGTCCTCTGGAGAGCCAATATTCTAGTATTAAACAGACAGATGATCTGAGTAGTGATCAGATACTTCTTCTAGAATATGCAGTAGGATTTCACGGGGAAAGTCCACCTAGATATGCTGCATGGAAAATTGGATCTTTAAATCAGGCAAGATGGTTGACGTTAGCTACCAGACTAATGTGTTGTGGACTCGTGGAATTTACACTGAAAACATATCAAAAACTATATGCCTAATCCAGTTATTGTGAAAGTTTATGCAGTTAGCTGGTGAAATTAAAAGAGACAATAAATTTCATAACCAGCAACTGTATATTTTCAATATCTGCAAAGAATCAAAGAGCTACCACCTGAAATTCAGGAGGTTGCATTCAAATATATTCAGATAATGTTTTTGGCCTCCTACCAGAAAATATTTTGTATTCGATGTTTAATCAGATGAACGGAATGAGGGACGAGCTATAAAAAGATTTTTAGCCATTAAGTAATTTAGATAAGATTGATTAAGTGGTCTCACTGAAGGATTTGAAATAAACATTTCTTTAACCAAATTCAATAGCAGACTCTCTGAATTTATAGAACTTCTCTCCCAACCTTTGGGAATAGCTGCTAAGCTGTTCTATACTCGCAATAGTTGAAGCTCTGCAATTCTTGGTGTACTTGATGGGAGTAAGATGAAGCTTGATTATGTGCTTGGTCTTCGTCTCAAAGATTTCTTAGAAAGACGTCTTGCAAACTCAAGTCTTCAAGCTTGGACTTGCCAAAGTTCCATCATGCCAGAAGTACTTATCCGACAGAGACACATTAGGGTTGTAAGCAAGTAGTGAATGTTCCCTCATTCATTGTACGTCTGGACTCCAGAAACATATTGACTTCTCCTTGAATCACCATTTGATAGTGGTCGTCCCGGATGTGCTCAAGAGGAAAATATACGAGAAGGCCAGGAGGGTGTGCTGCCGATGAAGATAAAGATTAAATATTGGACTCTGTGGAGAATTGCACAATAAACAAATCCCATTTTGTAACCTCTGACTTAAACTATGGAAAATAAAAAAATAAAACTCAAAATTCTAATTGAAAGAATGGAAGAAAAAAAACTAAAATTTATTATAACACAGAAGAATAGCAAATGTATGTGATGAGGTGACAGAGATGAAATGATGAATAACATAGTGATGCAGCTAACTTGCACAAAGGAATACAAGACTAGTAAACGATATGTGAGAAAGTCAAATCCACTGGGAACTGTGCCAGAAATGTCACCATGTATGTGAACAGCGTTGAAATGAGATCTATAAAATCCGAGATTTGGAGATACAAACGGTCCCCCAATCCCAGTCAGAAGACTAACCTAGTTCAATTAACAAAAACAAAAAGACTTGCATATATACATATCAGTGAGCTTGAGGAATGAAAAGAAAAACAGTTGAAATATGATAAAGGCCACAAACTTTGAAAAAACTGGTTTTGCAAGTCCCAGTTGAAAAACACCTTGACACAAATTCAGACAATACATACCCCCCTACACACACACATATATATATATATATTATACAGTGCACCCAATGAGTCACGTTTTGTATAGTATATATATATATATATATTATATATATATATATATATATTAGCATGAATTTTTAAGCTAATCCTTTTAAATTGTAAATTCTAATTTTGATCAAACTTGAATGGAAAAAAATTTCCAAACATGAATTGAATTTTGCAACTGGTTTAATTAAAAGCAACAAACTTTTTCTATTATTTCCATCTCACTAATATATATATATATTATATATATATATAATAATATATATATATCTGTATTCATCTGTACAACAGGTTTTGTTGTTTTGTTTATTTTAAAATATATACCACTCCCCAAATTTGCAGAATGTGTGGTCTTTACAAACACCAATTCGTTACGTATGACTTTTAATGTTTCTACAATTTCTATACAACATTTGAATGAATAATTTTAACAAATATGAAAGGAGAGGAATTCTGGTCTTTTCTTTTTCCTTTCAAATTTTTTTTGTGCATGAAATAAATGTGACTGAATTAGTTTACACACAGCACACACAGAGACAGACAGCCACACCACACCCACACCCACACACGTGTGTGTGAGGGTGCCAATAAAGTATATATATAATTACAGAAAATACGTGACCTGTTGGGTCACCCATTTATCTCAGGTTATATGTTGAAAAACATCACAATAATAATTGATTTTTAATACATTTAGACTATTTTTTCAGTCAATTTTTCTTAAATTTATCGTAAACATGGCCATCAACTTTGCCAGTGCTAATATTTTCATTAGAATAATTTTTGTATATTTATCATTCACAAATATATATATAATGAATAAAAAATTTGTGTTAAAAATGTGTTGTTATTTTAACAATCCTTGCATTCATAATAAAAATATTTACAGGACAGTAAATAGCATAAAATAGGTATACCCAAAGATTCGGCTGCTACGATTTTAAAACAAATTAAAATTAATTAAATCGATTATTTAAAGTCAGTTTTTGTCTAAAAAGTAGTAACATAATGAGCATCAGTTCAAAAAAAAACGATTACACAGTAATATATTTTTCATAAATCTTAAAACGATTTTTAGGGATATTTCGATTTTCAAGATAGGCCGCATTGAAAAAAAAAATTTGCTTTAAAATCCGTGTTTTACAAAATAAATTAGTAAACAATCGAGATTGCAAAAAAATTCCAAAAATCAGGAAATCAGTTATTCTATTCAAAACTTAAGTATTTCTGCTATGATAAAATAATATTAAAAATCTTTAAAAGTATGAGCCAAAATTGTAAGTTTAAATGCAATATTATTACATTCTAAAAAATATTTTTGTAATAACTATATTTATTTTATATCAATCACTGGTATTTTTGTTGGTTCAAAACTGATTGGAAATTTACTCCTTTTAAATGGAACAAATATTGATGATATTTTTTTCTTTATAGATAATACCAATTACATTATATCGAAATAACAATTTTATCGAAATGAAGAAAAAAATCTCCCCAAAATTATTTTTAGATATATTTTCTATTATTTTCATATTATTCGTCACTTTATTTACTACCCAATGTGATTTCTAAAAAATCTTTTTCTCTATTCACACTTCGGTCTTTTTTTTTTTTTTTTTATTTATGCAAATAGTATCAATCACATATATCCACACCAATATTTTGCGCCTCAAAAACCAGGGGTCAACATTAAGTGACTGAGAAAAATTCAGAAAAGTTTGTGAAATATTATATTATATTATATCATTTATAATTATATATATATATATAATATATTATATATATATGAAAAATAGATGGAAATTATCCGACAGTATGAAATTTAACATTTTGAAAAAACTAAACAAACATCATATGTTTTTTCAAAAATGTTAATTTCATTATATATTATATATATATATATATATATATATGAATGATTGAATGCTGCTGCAAAGCTGTAGCCAGTAACTGTTAGCACAGCGACGTGCAGTTCGTTGTAGCTCTTTCCTTGAAGCTTAAGGCATGTTAAACGTCTTTCATTCGGCACAGATTTGTTTAATTAATTGGAGCTATATTTTTTCTTCCAAGATTGGTGTCAATACAGAGTCATTGTTGCTTCGAACCAATCATTTACCTACGTACTCTTTTGCCAAAAACTGCAGGCTGTGTTATGGATGGTGTCCGTAGCCATCCAATATTGCTGGCAGCAGCACACTGTTGGAGTGTGGTGGAGAGACTCCTCTAGGGCAAGAGGAAGGCAGCAGCTTTGGTTGGGTCAGCTGCTTTGGCACTATCTACACGAGGGCGTCCATTTTAATTTGACTCTGTGGAATTTTTCATTTGCAGTTTCACTCTACAGCAGACGAGGATGGTTGAGTCACAGTCTGCGCTGTGAAAGTACGGTTTGGAGGACACTTTTGGAGTTGAGCGGCCGTGTTCATGATCAGGTCCAACTTGGTGCCAGTCGGCCTGATCGTGGGTGTCTCCAGGACACTTTGTGACACGCGTTTGGATTGAAAATATGAGTTGGTGATGCATAGATTGTGGTATGTGCAGAACTCAAGGAGACGTTGTCCATTCTCATTACTCTTACCAATGCCATGATACAAACCAATCATCTCTGAGTCTGTAATATCCAAGGCATGTCACGGCGCATAAAAAGGTGCTTGGACCATCACATTGCAAAATCGTCCTCTGAAATCAGCCTCAGAGGAAATCATAAAAAGATTGATCTAAACAACTTGATCGCTGGTTAGAACATTATTCAGAACTCTACGCCAGCGACAACACCATTTCTGATTGCAGCTCTACGTCATGTAGGAAGCAACAACCAGTAGCAGAAGAGCTAGTAAGAACCTACACATGAAGAACTTTGCATTGGCCCTTGACAGACTAAACTGTGGCAAATCACCTGGAAGCGACGGAATCACAGCTGAAATTCTAAAGTGTGGAGAGCCTGTTCTCCTAAGAAAACTCCACAACTCCTCTGCCTATGCCGGAGTGAAGGGGTTATCCCACAAGACATGAAGGATGCCACCATCGTAAAACTGTTATGAGAACAAGGGAGACAGGAGCGATATGCAATAATTACCGTGGTATTTTCTTTACTCAGCATTACAGTAAACCTCTTTCTAGAGTTGCACTAAATAGACTTCAGATCCTCGCAGAAAGACTTACCCTGAATCACAGGCTGGTTTCAGAGTAGGAAGGTCCACTACTGACATGTCTTCTCTCTGAGGCAACTCAGGAAGAAAAGTTAGAGAACAGAGAAGACCACTTTACTGACATAGCATTATTGACCTCACAAAAGCTTTCGACCTTGTAAGCAGGAGTGGTCTCTTCCAGTTAATAGAAAGAATAGGCTGCACCCCAAAACTTCTCCGCATTCTTCAGTCTTTTCACACTGACATGAAAGGCACCATCCAGTTTGATGGGTCCACCTCAGACCCTTTCAGCATTCGTCGTGGTGTCAAGCAGGGATGCGTGTTGGCTCCCACTCTGTTTGGGATCTTCTTTTCCCTCCTTCTGCGCCAGGCTTTTGGTAAATCAACAGAAGGAGTCTACCTTCACACAAGGACAGATGGAAATCTGTTGAATCTCAGCCGTCTAAAAGCAAAAACAAAGGTCAAGCAATTTGTCATTCGGGAAATGCTATTTGCTGATGATGCAGCAGTGGTAGCACACTCTCAGGAGCAGCTGCAAACACTCATAGACCAGTTCACCCAAGCCTGCCAGGACTTTAGCCTGACCATTAATATAAAGAAAACCAAGACGATGGGTCAGGGAACTGGAAATCCTCCCTCCATCACCATCAACAGCTACACCCTGGAAGCCGTAAACACCTTCACCTACCTTGGATCCACCATCACTGACAACCTGTCACTTGATGCTGAACTCAGTTGCCGGATTGGAAAAGCTGCCTCAACTTTTGGGAAGCTCACAACAAGAGAGTGGGACAGCAGCAAGCTCACTATGCGTACAAAGGTACAAGTGTATAGGGCATGTGTTATCAGCACCCTCATGTATGGAAGTGAAATATGGACCTTATACTCCCACCAAGAGCGGCGGCTAAATACCTTCTACCTTCGCTGCCTTAGACGTGTACTGGGCATCACCTGGAGGGACAGGATCACTAACACGGCAGTCCTAGAGAGAGCTCAACTCCCCAGCCTGTACTCTCTACTGAGACAACGTCGTCTCCGATGGTTGGGTCATGTACGTCGGATGGATGATGGACGAATCCCGAAAGACATCCTGTATAGAGAGCTAACATCTGGTAAAAGACAGATTGGTCGCCCCCTACTGCGATTCAAGGATGTCTGCAAAAATGATCTCAGGTGCTTTGGCATTGCCCCTTCCAGATGGGAAAATTTGGCTCAAGACCGCCTTCGGTGGCGGCAGAATCTCCATAGAGGCCTGTACATGTCAGAATTCACCCTGATACAACATCATGAAGCTAAGAGGTCCATAAGAAAGCAACGGCAACAAAGCATCGGAACATCATCATCTACAGGGACAACCTACAAATGCAAAATCTGTGGTCGAGAATGTTTCTCAAACATAGGACTTCATAGTCACAGGAGGCGCTGCAACCTCAGGGGCACACAAAAACTTTTATCATAGTCTTTCGAGACTGAATTGCCAATGATGATGAATGATATATATATATATATATATATATACATATATATATATATATATATATATATATATATATATATATCCGTATTCATCTGTACAAACAGGTTTTGTTGTTTTGTTTATTTTAAAAATATATACCACTCCCCAAATTTGCAGAATGTGGCTGTCTCTACAAATCCCCGATTCGTTACGTATGACTTTTCATATGAAAAGAGAGGAAATTCTGGTCTTTTCTTTTTCCTTTCAAATATTTTTTGTGCATGAAATAAAATGTGACTGAATTAGTTTTACACACAGACACACACACACACACACACACACAGACACATGTGTGTGTGTAGGGGCCAATATAAATATATATATATACTAGAAAATACGTGACCTGTTGGGTCACCCATTTATCTCAGGTTATATTGTTGAAAAACATCACAATAATGTATATATATATATATGTGTGTGTGTGTGTGCGTGTGTGAGAATGGAAAGTGAATTGAATCCGACAATATGAGGAAAAAATGAGTAAAGAAAATGAATGTAGATGGATAAAAATGAATTTTATCGATATCACTTTTAATCGATATCACTTACACGTGTTTCGGTCTGTTTATCAAAATGTATATGGATTTACGTTATTATTATTATTAAAATAATCAGATGAAGTTGAAATGATGATAATAATAATAATAATAGGAAAAATGTAAAAAAATATTCCGTACACAGAGGTCGTAAAAAATCTTTGTTTTTTCAGAAATGTCAAGAAGAAAATTTAATAGAAGATGCTGTATACCACAACAATGGGTTTCGATGTTATTGACACAGTATCAAATATTGGATTTTTGCGATATGTCCCGGACCGGAAAGCAGAGACACTATTTCCTATAATTAAGGAAATGATCAAACTGGGAACGATAATACATTTGGACTCATGGAAGGCATGTCAAAATATAAGGGATATCGATATGACACAACTATATGCATATTTTGCAACACATTTCGCAATTGTACCACATAAATTTTTAAAAATTAATTGTTTGTAGCACCTAAATTTATGTTGCACAATTGCGATACCATAAAATAAGATAGTTTTTGAATTAAAAATGACGTGACATATTTTTATAAAATAAAAAAGAATATCGAAATATTCAGATTTTTATTTATTTATGTTTGTTTAATGTCTTGATTGTTTTTGTGACATTTTTTTTTTTTAATTAAAATAAAAAAAGAATATCTAAATATTTTGATTTTTTTATTTGTAATTGATTGTTGGAAATAAATATTTCAAAATAAAATGAAAATACCAAAAAATATTTTTATTATTTATTTGTAATTCATTTTCAAAAAATAAAAAGATATCAAAATAAAAATATAAAATAATATGAAAATACAAAAAAATTTTTTTTTATTTATTTGTAATTCATTTTCAAAAGATAAAAAGATATCAAAATAATATGAAAATACCGAAGAAAATTTTTCTTTTCGGATTGAAGGCATTTTTATCAACAAATTATTTTTTTAATGGTTTGTAGGCATTCAAAGTAAGCCATATCTTTATCGACAAGTAAATGTAAATATTTAGCCCCCACCCTCCTTAAAATATTTTAAAGAAGGGGGGGTTAAGATATTTACATTTACTTGTCGAAAAAAATAATATTGCATTAACTTTTCGGGAAAAATGCCTCAGTCAGTCACCTCCTCTCTTTATTTAAGTGTTAGGAAGGGAACAGTATTTTCTCTTTCTTTTTCTCCTACTTGCGAGTATAGATAGAGTAAAGAAGTAATGAATACGTATTCTAAATATATTGAGAGGGTGGGTAGAAAGAAACAGGCAGGAAGTAAACACAAGGAATGGGGGATTTTTTTACTTAATTGCAAATTACGACTAATTAGAATCAAATGAAGAGGAATTTTTTTCAAACATTAATTAGATTTAATATTAAATTATATTCTGGGATATGCTTTGTGTCATTAAACTATTTAGGAAAAAAAAACCTTTAGACTTTAAAAGGTGATAATCTCAGCTTTAGTATAATAATAGATATATATATTATATATATACTTGTGTGTGTGTGTGTGTGTGTGTTTATATACACGCGTATATATATATATATATATATATATATATATATATATATATATATATATATATATTAGAGACTTGATAAGTCGAAACATGTGTCTGTGGATGACCCTGTAGAATACTTAGACCCTATATATATATATATATATATATATATATATTCGGACGTGTTTTTTTCCCGCTGCTCCAAGAAGTAGCGATTTATTTATTGGTTTAAAGCATATAAGGGAAGTGATAATTATTATTTATTTATTTATTTTTCATTTATTTATTTACTAGTTGAAACACATCAATTCATACGCGATTATATGCATTTGATTATGTGGAAATGTATGTTTACTGTTCATCATTGTGTTATTCGGTAATGTCACATTTCATAACATAACTTTAATAGTAATACTTTTTTTTAAAGAGTTTTACTTTGCTTTATCAATTGTATTTATTTATTATTTATTTAAGTTTCTGTAATTTTGTATATATTGTGAAATATCTGGAATTCTTTTTTTTTCTTTCTTTTGAAATTAGACAACGATAATACGTAATTATAGTACATTTAAATTATTTACTATGTTACTAATCTTAATAAGAAAAGCATGTATGTATTTATCTTGATATTTATTTTACTTTTATTCTCTCATTAATGTTTTAAATTCATTGTTTATTTTACAAATTTATAAAGTATTTATAAGATTCTTTTTTTCAAAGTTGCGTAAATATAAACAATTACTTAACTAGATTTCTTTTCTCATATTTTACATTGGAATTCAATTCTATTAGTTGCGTCTTGATTTTTAAAAAAGTTGTTTATTTTTTACTTTTTTTAACGTCATTTTCTTACCATTCACTAAAGCTGGTTAAAAAAGAAAGAAATATGTTTATTCTCACACATAACATTTAAAAAATGTGTGAAGGATGATAACTGATTAGACATTTCTTAACAATTTCCCATTTTAAGATAGAGTCGATACCTTTCGTTTTAACGTTCCACACATAATTTGATAAGGTAGTGCTATATCTATATTTTTCATGTGTGAAACTACATTTATGATTGTAATACCGCTTTTTAAATTCATTTTGAGTTGAACCTACATCGACATTTTTATTCCAACAGTTTTTAGGATCACCCTCATACACCTCCACCTTATAGACTATACATTCATATCTACATTTACCCCTAACGGGCCACCTAGTCCTATCAAGACAATTACATCTAGGTGTTTCATTAATTTGTTTATTACTATTGAGATTTTTAGTATTATACTTATTAATTATGTTAGCTACATTAGGTGTACAGCTTTAGCTTAATTTAACAGTATTTTTATTAAATATTTTGAATAGGGTATTAGAGGGAGGGAAATTCTTTTTCACTAAAAAAAAAAATCTTTACCTATATTATTTGTTAGTGCCATGTTATATGGGGGTGTGAACCATAAAATCTTTCAAGTTCTATTTTGTCCCCTATTGTTTTCCATAAATGTTTCATTAACTATTCTATAAGGAATTTTAGCAGTATATCCACTTTTTTTAAAAGCTTGCTCGTACTCGTATTTACTTTGTTTAAAGATATCTATATTGGAAGAATTGGTAGAAAGTCTAAAACCAATGCCATTAGGTATGTGTTTAAATACTTGTTTAGGGTGGTTAGACCCAATATTGATATAACATGGCTGTTGATTAATTTTTCTGTAAAGTGACACAGTATTATTGTATAAATTAAGGGTGATGTCAAGATAATCCATTATTTTCAGGTTAGTTTGGATATCTATTCTAAATCCAAATTCTTTGAAGAATGAGTGCAACTTTTTTCTCAATATATCTCCTTTTTGAGGGGTACTATTATCCAAAATAATCAAGCTGTCATCACGATCAAGTCCGTGATTACTGGGATCGATTATTTTATTAAGGTTATATAGGAGCAAGCACCCCACAATTTCTGAGGTCTCTGAAGCATCAAATCCTCCTATGGGCGTGTCAAAGCTCCCTTTGGCCTCCCCCCCTTTTTTTTATCCATAAACTGTTATCATAACTTAATAATGTTTTCCAAAAATGTTTAATTATCTTAATTTTATCATCAGATATCGTCATATAGTTTCTAGCTAGTTCTATGGCCTTATTAAAAGTATTCTTGGTTATGGAAGGGTAAAATTCCTTGATGTCATATTTTATAAAGGTCCATCCATTTTTATTCCCATATTCTTTAAACCATTTAATGCAGTCATATGTGCTACGCCATTGATTAATATTCAACGCTATTCTGAGCATAGCACATATGTCTTCTAATATAGTTTTGCTAACTCTCCCCATTTGTGTTTTGGCAGGGTTAATAAGCCTACATTTAGGGTTTATCCTGAAATCGCTTTTATGATCTTTAAGGGTAATAAAGCAATCCTTTATATTATATTTTTCCACCCTATCCTCTATTTTTAATTTAGTGGCTAATGTGATAGCCTCTTTATTTATTTCATTTTCTAAATTGGGGTGGGGGGCTTTTCATAATGTTTTATAACCTCTTTATGTAATAGTTGTTTGTACTTATTCTTAATTACCTTATATAAATTGCCCGATTTATCTGATTTAACGAATATATCTCTACTTTCCTTAATTTCTTTAATATCATTTGTTATTTCTTGTATTTTGTTATTGATTTTTTTAATTCAATAGTTCTTACCATACCTATTAATTCGGATTCAAATTTATTTAACTCTTTAATTTGGGGAGGGTGCTTATTGGTTCTAAAACCATAAAACTCTCGATTCTCTTGGTTATTTTGTGTAGAACTAAGGTAAAAATAAGCTTTCCATCTCATATTTGACCTAATACATAAAAACTAGGGACTGGCAAACTGAGCCTAAAATGCGTTTTTGACAAAATGACTTTAGTCCCCCTACAGAAAATAATTTACCAAAAATCAGGAAATTATCGGATTTTAATGAAATTTTCAGTGTTTATGTATCAATGAATCATCTTTATAATGCATTATTTATTTCATTTAAAAACTTTCTCATTTTTTCAGGTCACTTAATTTTGACCCCCCTTATGTTGGAGGCGTAAAATGTTTTGCAAGTTGATCATTTTCGATACTAATTACAGTATAAATAATGAGATAAAAGTTATGAACAGAAAAAAAAAAAAAAAAATTACTGTTGCGCTTCCATGAGAAAATAAGTACCGAAAATCAAAAAATAAAATGTAAAAATTACAAATAATTAATGTTTTGGAGATTTTTTTTTAGGAGGAGGTACATTTTCAATCGAGTTTTTCTTCAAAACTTCAAAACTTTTGGCGCCTAAAATAAGGTTTGCATTAAGTAGATATCTATTTTTAGAATCTAAAAATATAACATTTTAAACTTAACATCAGGATTTTCATATTTTAAATTAATTTTATATATTAATTTTTAATAGCAAAAATACTAAATTAAAGTTTTGAAATAAAATAACTGATGCATTATAAAATTCATTAATTGTTAAATCAATACTGAAAATTTCATTAAAACCTGATAATTACCTGATTTTTGGTAAATTTTTTTTCCATCCCAAATATTACGTTAAAATTGTAAACAAGCGACTAAAACCATTGAAAAACAGCCAAAATGGCAGATATCGTCGAAATTGACCAAAACAAATAGTTTTAAATCTTTTAAAGATAAACTGCATATGTAATTATATATTTTTTAAATGATGGTTATTATGCTACTACTTATCGATTTAGACAAAGTTTAACCTTAAATAATAGATTTAATTATTCTTAATCCGCTTTTAAAACTCGTAGTATCCAATTTTTTTTGCCAGTCCCTAGGAAAAACAATATCCTGGTATAACATTACGGAAAAGGGAATAGACACCCTCGCTCTCTGGCTGATACTGATTTTAATTTACCCAGATGACTTTACTTTTACTTTTACTTTTATATACTCGTAGCCATGAATCAGTAATTAGCTCGGCTAATTTTCTCTGTTCTGTAGTGAATGAGTCCTATTTTTATAAGCGCTCTTGCAGCCTTGTGCCAGACTAAGTTAGATATTAATATATATATATATATATATATATATATATATATATACTTGTTTTTTTTACATACTTTTTTTTGCATGAGAGACCTCAAAATAATTCACTATTGATATGAAAGCAAAAATTTTAAAAATGTAAAAAGGATTGGTTGTTCTTATTCTAAACCATCCATGTAAAAAATTTAACCTACTTTATTTTTATTGACAAACACATCTTTTTTTTTAAGAAGCCATATTACGATTTGTAAAATTGTGTTTTTTTTTTTGTTTTTTTGGTGCTAAATCCATATCTAAATATACTGCTAAATTAATGTTTAAAAACACAGACACACACAGAGACACACACATACGTTTATATATATATATATGATAAAGCAACAATATATATATATGATAAAGCAATGATGTTTGCTCTACTAACGTATTAAGCAGTTTTATATTTTTTTATAAACCTGACTTATTTGGTTAATATTTGTATTGACGTTCAATGTTGTAATTAGCTCAATATTCTATTCCCCGGTAAGTCATCTTTGTTATCATATATATATATATATATATATATATATATATATATATATATCTGCGTGTGTGCAGAAAGGTAGACAAACACGGGATGTTGTAGAAAATGGATGTTTATTGTAGGTAGTGATGTCGACGTTGAAACGTTTCGGTCTGTTAGACCTTCTTTGGGAATTTAGGAATAGAGTTCTTGCTTCAGTGGTGAACATTATCTTTCTAGTAAATTAGGAGGTCGTGAATAAGGTGAGGGGTGGTTGGTTAATTGTGTCAGAAGAGGTTGGAGATGGATTTTCCTTTTCTCTCAGATAGGGAGTGTATGACAGTGGATTTTGATAGTAGTGCCACAGGTGTTAGGTGTTTTGGTTATATGTATGTATGGTGAATGGCATAAGGATTGGTTATATGTGTATGTGTGTGTGTGTGTGTGTATGTGTGTGTACATATGCATATATGTATTATGTTATGTTGTTATTGCTATGGCCGGGGTTTGTAAATTTGTAGCTATTAATGATTGACTTGCCTATATGTAAGGATATGTTAAAGAATCCATGTTTATAATTGACATTCTCTATGTTACTTCCAGCACTTGCTTCGAAAATTTTTCATCCATCATAACATCCTGTGTATGTTTTTCTAATTTTTCTCCACATGCTGTTGAATTAATTTTCTCATGTTACTTCCATCTCTCTCTCTCTCTCTCTCTCTCTCTCTCTCTCTCTCTCTCTCTCTCTCTCCCTCTCTCTCTGTATATATATATATATATATATATATATATATATATATATAAATTTTACTTTTCACGACATATAGAAATTTTGTGGGATACTATATATACTCTTATGGGTAGCGCTAAGATCTATGCGGTAAATTGAGGGGGCTAATGGTAGGTATGACGCTTCACCTAATACGTACAAACAATATCCTGGTATAGCATTAGGGAAAAGGGAATAGACCCCCTCGCTCTCTGGCTGATACTAATTTTAGTTCACCCGGACGACTTTACTTTTACTTTTATATACTAGTAGCCATGAATCAGTCGTTATTATTATTATTATTATTTCAATTTCATCTGATTATTTTAATAATAATAATAGCTTAATCCGTGTACATTTTGATAAACTGACCGAAACACATGTGTAAGTGATATCGATTAAATTCATTTTTTATCCATCTACATCTCTTTTCTTTACTCATTTTTCCTCATATATATATATATATATATATATATATATATATATATATATATATATATATATGCATGAATTTTGTAAATAGAAGAACTAACTTGATTGATAATTGAATTAAATTACCATTATGAGAACTTGGCAAACACCGCATGTAACATCCGGAGCACTGGATAGCTGTTTCAAACTCATTAGCTCTCATACGTAGTGAACACCATGATCTCTGCCACTAGAGATCAAACCACCGACCACAGACTGAAGAGCGAAATCACATACATAAATATATATAGAAATGTATATATACAAATATTTATACAAATATATATGTGTGTATGTGTCTGGATATATGTATATAGATTCTATTTCGGATCATCAATATCCCTTGTACATCCAAAATAGATGCTCATGTTGATGCACACTTACATAATATTGCAAGGATTTTTATGAATCCCTAAGAGAGCTCAATATATGATAATTAACAAATTGATCATATTCAGAACAATATATTCACTTTCCACGAGAAAGAAAAAATTAAATTAAAGAGGAGAGGTTTTACTAGTTTTGTAAAAGGAGGGAAAGAAAAGGAAAATATATTTTCTCCATTGTAGTTTGTTTTCTTGGTTATCATGTAGTTGGCTGTCTGACTAAACTAGGGCCATTTCTGGTCGAAATAGATTTATAATAGCCAGTCTATAATAGTCAAAGATTTTTGTTTCTTATTGAAACTATATATATATATATATATATATATATATATATATATATATATAATGAATGTGAAAACTATTAACATATTAAGGTGCTCAATACTAAAATAGCTGGGTAGCTTTACAAAAAATTTCATCTTGACACTCTGAAGAGACGTGAAACGTCGAAACACAATGTCTGTGGATCACTATTAATTTCTACTGAAACCCGGTAGAGTTCTCAAGGTGCGACTTTAATTGACTTTCACTGCTGATGTATGTATTTATCAGTTAAAACACAGCTCGTTACAGGCAGGTGTCAACGGACCAATGAAAATTCAGTCGAGTTTTGCTCTCAACTGTAAGTAGTTGCTGGGTCTAGCCACACTGAAGAGACTTTGAATGCTGAAACACGGTGACGGTGGATGACTATATATATATATATATATATATATATATATATATTTTTATGCATATATATATATTTATGTCAATATATATATATGACTGTGGATGACTATATATATATATATATATATATATATATATAGTCATACACAGTCATATATATATTATTATAAACACATATATATGTATAAAAATATGTATATATGTATAAATATGTATGCATATACACATAAATGTATATATAAAATATGTATATAAATATATATAATATATATACATAATGTGCATAATATATATATATAGGATGTACGGGCTGCCCAAAATTCATAAGCCGGCGTCCCACTTAGACCCATTTTGTCTATGTGCCATTCAGTCCAACATAATTTGGCTAAATGGTTGGTAATCTTACTGAATCCTGTACTTCAGTTTTACTCAGGATTCTGTATTCTTGATTCCTTTTCCTTTGCCTCTACTATCCGTCAGTTGCCTGTGAGTGGTGACACGCAATATCTTGTCTCCTTTGATATTGCGTCTTTGTTCACCAATGTCCCACTAGATGAGACCATTTCCATTTGCGCGGATTTTTTGTACAGTCGCCATGGGGTTAAGTCTCCCCCGTTTCCGGAGAATACCTTTGTGGAACTGATGGAATTGGCTACGAAATCCGTGTCCTTTAGTTTTGACGACATAATGTATCGTCAGATAGACGGTGTTAGTATGGGTAGTCCTTTAGGCCCTCTTATGGCCAATGTATTCGTGGGGTTTCTTGAGAGGCAGTTGTTCAACAAAGTCCCCAAACCGCATATATATTTACGGTATGTTGACGACACATTTGCGTGTTTCAGTAACCGGGATGAAGCTCTAAAATTGTTCCAGAGCTTAAACAATCTGCACCCCTCCTTAACGTTTACTATGGAGGAGGAAAATAATGGTGCCCTGGCCTTTCTTGATGTTCTTGTAGAAAGGTGTTCTTCTTCTTTTGAGACCAGCGTTTTTCGAAAGTCGACGTTCACTGGACTGTACTTGAGCTGGGATTCATTTGCCCCAAAAGCCAGAAAGATTAATTTGATTAAGTGCCTAACCTTTCGAGCACTTAAAATTTGTTCAGGTAACAAAATCAATGGAGAACTCAAGAACATCACGGAAATTTTTTTAAATAATGGGTATCCCGAGGATGTCATCACAGACATAATTAGAATTACTGTGGCAAAATTCTATCGTGATGGACCTTTTGGTCCATCCAAATGCCCAGTGTATATTCGTCTACCTTGGGTTGGACCGGCTAGTCAGACTTTAGCCGACAAAATTACTTTCTCGGTGGGCTGTTGCTATCCCGCAGCCAAAGTTAGAACAATATTTTCTACCAGGGCCGCTTTTCGCTCTGCTAGTAAGGACGTATTGCCAATACTCAATCAAAGCTTACTTGTTTATAAATATACGTGTGCGTGTGAAGCCACTTATATTGGCCGTACGATCCAAAGATTGGCTGTCAGAATTAACCAGCACATACCCCGAGTAATACGCGAACATAAACCCATAACATCCGGGTTATCGCAGAGCAACGAGTCTTCGATTTGCGAACATCTAATCAACATGAGCGCTTGCCGGTCTAGTTATAATGATCACCAATTCTCTATTTTGCACAGGGCTAGGACGAAACACCATTTACAGGTCCTTGAGGCCGTAATTATTAATTTTTTTCGTCCTACCTTGTGCAGACAGATCAGACCTAGGCACTCGCTTATTTTATTGGGCGAGTGTCTGGGGCCTGGTATCACTTAATGGGGACTTAAAAGAAGAAAGTAAATTTTTTTTTTCTTTTCTTCTTTTCCCTAATAACCCCCCTCATATATATACCCATATGTATTTACAATTTGACTTTTAGTCGTCTCCGGCTGTAAAAACCTTGATGAGCAACCGGACGAAAGGGCCCTTGTTTTTATCAAATAAAACAATTTTTTTTTCTTTCACTCTTTTCCTTCGTATCCACCTATATAGGTGATCATAATGATTACCCTTAAAGTATTATTTAAATTTGCTTGTACCAGAAATTTATATATATATATATATATATATATATATATATATATATATATATATACAAAATATACAGGAATGAATGTTGCTAATGATCCTAATGCCCCGAAAGCATGTTTGACCCCAATGATGAAGGCTGTATTAGACCAAATCCTACATAAAACACGCATCTTATATCATACACTATATCTAAAAAGTATAAAGTGAACACTATTGAAATGAGATAACCTCCTCAAATCACCCAGTCAACCCCAAAAGAAAATTACACACAAAACCACCTATGTAACATTTTCAGCAATACCTACCCCTCATCAATACTCTACATACTAAAAATCAATTTACTTACGACTCGCCCACATTTTAAAATTATCGTATTTACTTTTAGTTAAAATATTACAAAATTCCTTAGTAATCCTATATAATTTTCTAAATAAACACACCAACCATCTTCTATTAACTTAAAAAACAATCCATTAATTTAAAAAATTAATCAGGTTGGTCTACTGATTCTAGTATCATTTACAATATCAATATTAACACAACTGGTAAGTCATCTGTAATTATTAAATGTTAGTCTATTTTGAACAACTACAGTCACATTTATTTCTGCTTAAAAAACAATTTAAAAAATATTTCTTTTATCAAAAAAAGTGAAGCATACACGATAAACCTTACAATTAAAAAAATATAATGAATAATAAATATAATAAATATCACATATACATATTACATATTACATATACATTAATTCAGTGGGTAGAGTGTCCGCCAAGGGATCACAAAGTTCATGGTTCGAAACTGGCTCTTACCAACTCGGCGTAGCACAGGGATCTGTGTGGTAAAGCTGATGGTAGGTGTGGTGTTCCACCTCAGATACTAAAATATCTC
>JALAJA010000124.1:0-40000 GCA_023376005.1 Doryteuthis pealeii | reverse complement strand
CTTGAAAACCACAGGTACCTGACACAGAAGGTTGTCCGTTCGCTCTCTTCGGTACAGACTCAGTGACAAAGAGAAGCAAGACATTGCTGCCAAGCTGCATGCCACTGAGAAGCCAAATAGCTTCAGACAAGGAAACCTGTGTTCCCTCAGGTTACAGCCAGGACGACTCTGACTGATCTGGTTGGTCCAGAGTGTCATCTTCTGCTTGACACCCTTGGCATTGAGTCTGACTGGCTTCTGTAACCTGTAGCAACATGTCCAAGGAGTGATAATACAGCAAGGCCCTGGAATATGTCAGCAATGTAAAAGTAGTAAATGACATCACTGAGCGGGGAGTCAAGATGATGAGTGATTTTGCAAACATCATTACCACAGATTCTCAGCAAAGAGAGTATCTTCTTCAAGCTGTGGAATACAACCATGAGCGATTTGATAGCTTCAAGAAGCAAACTCTGAACATATGATTCTGAAGTGTCCTTCTGACATGGACAATAGACTTTTCTGCCTCTTGAAAATAATTTTTAGGGTCTTTGTCACACATTTTCTGATGTCAAGATTGTAATATTTATGAAATTTTGATATTTTTCAGAATATGATGAGTCTTTTTTTCTTGAATGTTTACTTGGATTATTTTTACAAAAAGAGTATTACAAATGCTTCAATTTGATACCCAGTTTGTTGTTCTATCCCAATTGTAATAAAAGTTACAGGTGAAAAACTGTCTGGCAGAAGGCAAAATTTGGTACTTTTCTACTATCGCGGGCTTAAAATAATAAGGTCCAATGAGGCAAAGGTTCCTGACATTTTACCTCAAAATGGTTGTGATTTTCGGCTTTTTCCAGGTCAAAAAGCATGGGAAACCGAGCAGGAGGGTATGAAAAAGGAAAAAGTTGATTTTTGAACAGGTCTAACCCACCATAAACTTCACGATTGAATTAGAAAAAAACAACTCCCTACCTTTCCTTGACATTTTATTAATGAATAATAATAACAAATTAACATTCAAAGTTCATCACAAAACAAATTGCAAAAATGACTACATACATTTCTATTCTAATCATAGCAATAAAACTAAAAGTGGCATTCTTATAGGTTTTTTCCTTAGGGCCCAAAGAATATGTTCTCCTAACTTTCTAAGTGAAGAATACGAATACATTAACAAATCTTTTACAATTTACAATACCCCATTTCCTTCATACATCGCGCCAAACTTAAAGCTATTAAAATCTATAAAAACAAACAACACTCCATTAACTCAACAAACCCTAACAGCATCCCTACCACCAAAATATTCACACTACCTCAAAGTCCTATTACACCATTAATTGAAAAAAATCTGAATCATCTTGGAATTAAAACTGTCACCTGCACAAGCCAAACAATTAAACACTTATTAAAACACTCCACAAATAAACATCAATCCAATGCCGGTGTCTACAAAATATGTTGTGAACAATGCGACAAGATTTACATTGGAGAAACTGCCAGAAATCTAAAAAAACGTTTATATGAACACTCTAAGGACCTAAAATTCGGAAACACATCCAATTCGTTAGTAACACACAATTTACTAACAAATCACAATTTTACCTTAAAAAAATCATCAATGATCGCCTTCATTCACAATCGAAACACACGCCGTATCGTAGAATCCTCGGCCATTTCGATCCTTAATACCTTACCCCAAAGACCTGTTTTTATAAAATCTCACCATTCCTTGTTAAAATTATATTAAAAAAACTTTAATATACACCATTAAACTTCACATTATTCATTTACACTAAAATTTCCTCCTCACTCTCTTCCTATCAATATAAATTAACTAATTTATTGATGTTCTCAAACTTTTCAAACTGTTACCTTGATTTGACTCAAACTACATTTTTAAATATCACCATAATGATCTATTCAACAAAATCAATAAAACTAACTATCAACTATCCATACTCTCATATAAATTTCCATTCTAATCATTAAATAATAAATAAACTATTAAATAATCTAATAATTAATTAAACAATTCAATAATTAAATAAATAAATAATTATATAATCTATTTTATAAAATAAATAATTCATAATTAATTCAATAATTAATTCAATAATTAAATTAAATAAATATATTACAATAATAATTAAATATAAGCTATATATATATAATTCTATATATCTATAAAATTTAATATATAATATAATAAATAAAAAATATATAAATAAATAAATAATAATAGAATATATAAATACATATTTACGTACATATATGTATAATATAATTCTTTATATATATTATAATAATAACCAATATATTCTACTTTAAACCAATATATATTAAATATTTAAAATAAATAATTCAATGTATAAATAAATTAAACAATTATATAATCTCTTTTCATAATATTTTAACTATCAACTACCCTCACCTACATATATATTTCCATTTCCTATATAAACTAAATAAACCATATATAATCTAATAATTAAATAAACATTTCAACTAATATATAATTAAACTATTATATAATCCACTTTAAACCTAACAAATAATCAAATAATAATTAAAACAATTTATTAATCAAATAATGATTATATTATAATAATAAATAATATGATCTATATATATAATATACTTCTATAATTCTATAAATATATATATTACAAAAATAAATAAATAAATAAATAAATAAAAACATATATACTTATAAAATAATATAATTTAATATAATTAACAAATGTAATATAAATCTATAAATATATATAATAATATTCAAATATAATCTATTTTAAACAAATATATAATTAAATATTTAAAACTAATAATCCAATAAATAAATAAACAATCAATCATATAATCTTTTTTAATACAATTATATTATTTAATAAAACTAATGAAATAAATTCCCTCTCCATCTTCACTATATATGAATGATCTAATATTTACCTAATTTCAAATGCATTACATAATAATACTAAACAACAAGTGAAAATGAACCCATTTATTCAACTATTTCATCTATCGAATAACTATCAAATTTTACTACATTATAACCATAATAAACCCTAACTACTTTCCTAATTCTATCAATAGATATTATACTCATTATCCTTTAATATATATTCTTACTATATTCTCCTCAACTTTTTTCGCGATGTAATCAACATGGACTAATATATCCAATAACTCACATAATTCCTCTGAACCAGAACCCATCAATATCGAAACCTTACCCAAAATCGAATCTACTCTCCTTATATTATATATTTTATAAATAAATTTTTTTAATAAATTTATATTATTTTTTATTTTCTTAATTTATATTAAATTATTAATATAAAAATATTAAATTTATTATATTATTAATTAAAAAAATAAACATTTTTTTTTTATTTATAAGATGTAACTTATTTCCAACCAACGCATAAATATATGTGTGTATGTGTGTGTGTACAGATACAAATGTATATAAATACATATACATATATACGTAAAAATATACATATATATATATATATATATATATATATATATATATATATATATATATATTATATATATTGCCACACACACACATATATATGTGTGCGTGTGTGTACTAAATTTTTAGAAAATGGCATCAAAGATCGTAGACAAAAATCATTGGTTATGCAACATTTGACAAAAAAAAATTGATCAGCAAATCTAAAAATTCCACAATTCAAATCAGGGATTTTTTTTTCCTTTATTTTATCAAAATGAAATATGAACTAAAATTACAATTGAAAATATTCACCTCTTATCAGTGACGACTCCGAAATGTTGTTTTACCTCATAAATTAAGTAGTAATTAATATGGAAAAACAATTAATGATTTACTACTGCTTAATATATAGAGTTAAATAGCTCTATATCACAGCACTTAGACAGAAAAGAAGATCTCAGTTTATGATACAAAACTTTTGTAATTATGTGCTTGTGTCTTCCTTCAAAGCCATATACTAAATTGGAAGCTTCTGTTGTTAATGTGACTGTCTATTAAACACCTTGAGAATGTGAGGGCAAATCCAAATTTACATGATTCATTAAGAATTCCCGAAGTTCATTTTCTAAAAATCCTTCTATTATTGGTGGTTCACAAACTTCATTTTCTGACAGATTTATTGTGTCCAATGCATACCTTCAAAATTAATTGTCATAGTTTTTTCAAATCTTTCCTTAGACTGGCTTCCCACTCCTGAAAGAAGAAGCGAGCCTACTTATAAGTAAAAAGTAAGTTTGATATAAATTTCTATTTGCTGGGAATTTAAAAAGACATTTAATCAGGAATCGTAAAATAAACAAGAAAACAAAAACATGGTTGTATTACTATTTCAAAAAACAAGAAGGGTTCATTTCTATCTATCAATCTATCATTCTACAGACACATACACACACACACACACACACACACACACACACACACACACACACACACATATATATGTATCTATGTGTATATATACATATATAAATGTGTATATATATCAATCACACACACACAAAACACACACATACATATCTGCATTTATACACACTAACACACACACACACACATATATATATGTATCTATGTGTATATATACATGTATAAATGTATCTATGTTGTATATATACATATATAAATGTATATATATCAATCCACACAGACACACAAACACACACATACATATCTGCATTTATAGGCACTACACGCACACACACACACACACACACATACATACATACATACATATATATATATATATATATATATATATATCACACACACACAAAACATATATATAATGTGTGTGTGTGTGTGTGTGTGTAAAAAAAAGAAAGAAAAAAAATGATTGTGGAGGTGCGTGGTTAGAGTCGTAGGAAATGGACACACACACATATATATATGTATCTATGTGTATATATACATATATAAATGTATATATATATCAATCCACACACACACAAACACACACATACATATCTGCATTTATACACACACACACACACACACACACACACACACACACATACATATATATATATATATATATATATATATATATATATATATATGGTAAAACGGCATATGTAAAATAATGAGAAAACCATTATACAGAAGAAATATTGCGTCATTTAGGTTCAGGGTTTATGACAAAGGTTCCATTCAGTATATAGTTTAGGGTTAGGGTTGTAGGCTAGGGTTAGGTTGATTGTTGGACTTAGGGTTAGTGTCCGGGGTAAGGTTTTGGGTTGTGTTAAATGTTAGGTTTTAGGGTTGATATCTACACGATATGATTAAGGTATATACATTAATTCAAAACGGTGTTATGTCTTCAAGAATGTTCCTACACAAAGTTAATATATATATATGTGTGTGTGTGTGTGTGTGTGTGTGTGTGTTTGTCTGTCTGTGTCTCTGTGTGTGTGTATGTACATATCTCTATCTATGTATATAATCAAGTCATCTACATACACGTGTTTTTCATCAGTGTGGATTTACTTTAACAGCTACCTCTAGCTGGTATCGAAACCTGACTGAGTTTTCGTCTGGCGAGTCTCTTACCCTTTCGGTTATTAGTGGCTGTCAAATTTAAGTGAACAATTAATTGATACATTCCTACACAAAATGTTATTATTAACACCAGAGTACTCAAGACTTTGTAAACAAGTGGAGTTTTCGCTATACGCCAAGCGATGAAATTTCAATTCATGTCCCTTCTAAAGAGCTCTACCGAGTGGGAGTATATACATAAATAAATAAATCTATCTATATATATGGATTCGTTGTAATTCTTTCATTTGTATCATTTTTAATGTGTAATTCTTACCTGTGCTATTATTACCTAAATATATATATATATATATATATCAACGCACACACATATATATAAACACACACACATATATATACACACATATATGTATATACACATATATATATACACAAATACAAAGTACATATACACAAATATATATAAACATACAGATACACGTGTATATAAACACACACACTTGTATATGAATATATATATATACATATATTTACATTCATATACATACACAATAACACACATATATATATATTCATATACATACATACCCACACGCGCACGCGTGCGTGTGTGTGCAAAAAACAACAATTTTCACCAGAATTTCGTTCCTTTTCATATTTGAATGATTCATTCAAATGTTGGATTGAAATTGAGAAACATGAAAAGTCATGCGTGACGGGTGGAAAACAGGAAGATATCTGATCAGCAACCACATTCCACAAATTTTTGAATTAATACATTCGTAAATGAAACAAGAAAACAATACCTGTTTTCTCATGAAAAATCAAGAAGAACTATTCAAAGGACCTAAAATATATATATATAAAATAAAACATTACTTCTCATGAAAAAGTTAGTGAGTACTAATTAAAGGTCCTAATAGTTATATACGTGAACACACACACATATCTATGTATTTTATAATAAATATTATTTAAATAATTACACTTATAATATATATAATCTATGTATATATATATATATATATAATATAATCAATATATATATACATATATATATATATACACACATATATATACATACATTATATATATCTATTAACATATAAATATAGATATATATATATATATACATATAATATATATACATATATATATATACCACATATATATACACATATATATGTATACACACACACACACACAATATACACACACATACACACACACAAGTCGGGGATGGCCTAAAGTTGGTATTGGCCAGACAGTGAAGGAGTTTATTCTATTTTCACTAGCGCTTGACAAAGGAGATATTTTAGTATCTGAGGTGGAACACACACCTACCATCAGCTTTACCACACAGATCCCTGTGCTACTCATACGCCGAGTTGGTGAGAGCCAGTTTCGAACCATGAACTTTGTGATCCCTTGGTGGACACTCTACCCACTGAATTAATGTATATGTAATATGTAATATGTATATGTGGTATTTATTATATTTATTATTATTCATTATATTTTTTAATTGTAAGGTTTATCGTGTATGCTTCACTTTTTTTGATAAAAGAAATATTTTTTAAATTGTTTTTTAAGCAGAAATAAATGTGACTGTAGTTGTTCAAAATAGACTAACATTTAATAATTACAGATGACTTACCAGTTGTGTTAATATTGATATTGTAAATGATACTAGAATCAGTAGACCAACCTGATTAAGTTAATAGAAGATGGTTGGTGTGTTTATTTAGAAAATTATATAGGATTACTAAGGAATTTTGTAATATTTTAACTAAAAGTAAATACGATAATTTTAAAATGTTGGCGAGTCGTAAGTAAATTGATTTTTAGTATGTAAAGTATTGATGAGGGGTAGGTATTGGTGAAAATGTTACATAGGTGGTTTTGTGTGTAATTTTCTTTTGGGGTTGACTGGGTGATTTGAGGAGGTTATCATTTCAATAGTGTTCACTTTATACTTTTTAGATATAGTGTATGATATAAGATGCGTGTTTTATGTAGGATTTGTCTAATACAGCCTTCATCATTGGGGTCAAACATGCTTCGGGCATTAGGATCATTAGCAACATTCATTCCTGTATATTATTGTTATATATATATATATATATATATATATATATATATAATATATAAATTTTGGTACAAGCAAATTAAATAATACTTTAAGGGTAATCATTATGATCACCTATATAGGTGGTACGAAGGAAAGAGTGAAAAAAAAATTTGTTTTATTTGATAAAATTAAGGGCCCTTTGTCCTATTGATTCATCAAGGTTTTTACAGCCGGAGACGACTAAAAGTCAAATTTAAATATCATATGGGTATATTATATGAGGGGGTTATTAGGAAAAGAAGAAAGAAAAAAATTTTACTTTTTCTTTTAATTATTAAGTATACCAGGCCCAGACACTCGCCCAATAAAATACGATGCCTATTCTATCTGTCTGCACAATTAACGAAAAAATTAATAATTACGGCCTCAAGGACCTTAAATTGTTTCGTTAGCCCTGTGCAAAATATTAGATTGGTATCATTTAACTAGATTCTATTATGTTATTAGATGTTCGCAAATTAATATTTTTGCGCCCTATTATGGGTTTTTTCGCGTATTATTATGTTGGTTAATTCTACAGCCAATCTTTTCTTATTAATATAAGTGGCTTACAGCCACGTATATTTATAAACTAAGTAACTTTGATTGAGTATTTTAATACGTCTTTACTAGCAGAGCGAAAAAGCGGCCCTGGTAGAATATTGTTCTACTTTGGCTGCATAGCAACACCCACCGAGAAAGTAATTTTGTCCTAAAGTCTGACTATAACCCAAGGTAGCGAAATAATCTGGGCATTTGGATTACCAAAAGGTCTATCACGATATTTTGCCACAGTAATTCTAATTATGTCTGTGATTGACATCCTCGGGATACCATTATTTAAAAAATTTATTGATGTATATTTTATTATTGATTTTGTTATATAACAAATTTTTTTTTCGAAAGGTTAGGCATTAATCAAATTAATCTTTCTCCTTTTGGGGCAAATGAATCCCAGCCAAGTACAGTCCAGTGTCGTCGACTCTTCGAAAAACGTGGTCTAAAAGAATTAAGAATACCTTTCTACAAGAACATCAAGAAATAGGGCACCATTATTTTCCTTCCAATTAGTAAACGTTAAGGAGGGGTGCAATTTTAAGCTCTTAACAATTTTATATTATCCGGTTACTGAAACACGCAAATGTGTCGTACATATAAATTATATTTTTGGGGACTTTGTTGAACAACTGCTCTCAAGAAACCCCACGAATACATTGGCCATAAGAGGGCCTAGGACTACCCATTACTAAACCGTCTATCTGACGATACATTATGTGTCAAAACTAAAGGAGGTTTTGTAGCCAATTCCATCAGTTCACAAAGGTATTCTAAACGGGGGAGACTTAATCATGGCGACTGTACAAAAAATCCGGCAAATGGAAATGGTTATTTAGTGGGAATTGTTTGAACAAAGAAATATAAAGGAGACAAGATATGGTTCCATCACAAACTGTAGATATAAGGCAAAGGAAAAGGAATTTACAGAATCCTAGTAATAATGAGTACTGTATTTATAAATTACCAACCATTTAGCCAAATTATGTTGGACTGAATACATAGATCAAAATAGTGGGACGCCACTTATGAATTTTGGGCAGCCGTAATCCTATATATATATATTATGCACATTATGTATATATATTTATATATTTATATACATATATTTATATATACATTTATGTGTATATGCATACATATTATACATATATACATATTTTTATACATATATGTGTTTTAATAATATATATATGACTGTGATGACTATATATATATATATATATATATATTATATAGTCATCCACAGTCATATATATATATTGACATAAATATATATATATATAATATATATATATATATATATATATATATATATATATATAGTCATCCACAGTCACCGTGTTTCAGCATTCAAAGTCTCTTCAGTGTGGCTAGACCCAGCAACTACTTACAGTCGAGAGCAAAACTCGACTGAATTTTCATTGGCCCGTTGACACCTGCCTGTAATGAGCTGTGTTTTAACTGATAAATACATACATCAGCAGTGAAAGTCAATTAAAGTCGCACCTTGAGAACTCTACCGGGTTTCAGTAAAATTAATAGTGATCCACAGACATTGTGTTTCGACGTTTCACGTCTCTTCAGAGTGTCAAGAGGAAATTTTTTGTAAAGCTACCCAGCTATTTTAGTATTGAGCACCTTAATATGTTAATAGTTTTCACATTCATATATATATATATATATATATATATATATATATATATATATATAGTTTCAATAAGAAACAAAAATCTTTGACTATTATAGACTGGCTATTATAAATCTATTTCGACCAGAAATGGCCCTAGTTTAGTCAGACAGCCAACTACATAATAACCAAGAAAACAAACTACAATGGAGAAAATATATTTTCCTTTTCTTTCCCTCCTTTTACAAAACTAGTAAAACCTCTCCTCTTTAATTTAATTTTTTCTTTCTCATGGAAAGTGAATATATTGTTCTGAATATGATCAATTTGTTAATTATCATATATTGAGCTCTCTTAGGGATTCATAAAAATCCTTGCAATATTATGTAAGTGTGCATCAACATGAGCATCTATTTTGGATGTACAAGGGATATTGATGATCCGAAATAGAATCTATATACATATATCCAGACACATACACACATATATATTTGTATAAATATTTGTATATATACATTTCTATATATATTTATGTATGTGATTTCGCTCTTCAGTCTGTAGTCGGTGGTTTGATCTCTAGTGGCAGAGATCATGGTGTTCACTACGGATGAGAGCTAATGAGGTCGAAACAGCTATCCAGTGCTCCGGATGTTACACGCGGTGTTTGCCAAGTTCTCATCAGGGTAATTTAATTCAATTATCAATCAAGTTAGTTCTTCTATTTACAAAATTCATGCATTATATATATATATATATATATATATATATATATATATATATATATATGAGGAAAAATGAGTAAAGAAAAGAAATGTAGATGGATAAAAAATGAATTTAATCGATATCACTTACACATGTGTTTCGGTCAGTTTATCAAAATGTACACGGATTAAGCTATTATTATTATTAAAATAATCAGATGAAATTGAAATAATAATAATAATAATAACGACTGATTCATGGCTACTAGTATATAAAAGTAAAAGTAAAGTCGTCCGCGTGAACTAAAATCAGTATCAGCCAGAGAGCGAGGGGTCTATTCCCTTTTCCCTAATGCTATACCAGGATATTGTTTGTACGTATTAGGTGAAGCGTCATACCTACCATTAGCCCCCTCAATTTACCGCATAGATCTTAGCGCTAACCATAAGAGTATATATAGTATCCCACAAAATTTCTATATGTCGTGAAAAGTAAAATTTATATATATATATATATATATATATATATATATAGAGAGAGAGAGAGAGAGAGAGAGAGAGAGAGAGAGAGAGAGAGATGGAAGTAACATGAGAAAATTAATTCAACAGCATGTGGAGAAAAATTAGAAAAACATACACAGGATGTTATGATGGATGAAAAATTTTCGAAGCCAGTGCTAGAAGTAACATAGAGAACATCAATTATAGACCTGGATTCTTTAACATATCCTTACATATAGGCAAGTCAATCATTAATAGCTACAAATTTACAAACCCCGGCCATAGCAATAACAACATAACATAATACATATATGCATATGTACACACACATACACACATACACATATAACCAATCCTTATGCCATTCACCATACATACATATAACCAAAACACCTAACACCTGTGGCACTACTATCAAAATCCACTGTCATACACTCCCTATCTGAGAGAAAAGGAAAATCCACCTCCAACCTCTTCTGACACAATTAACCAACCACCCCTCGCCTTATTCACGACCTCCTAATTCACTAGAAAGATAATGTTCACCACTGAAGCAAGAACTCTATTCCTAAATTCCCGAAGAAGGTCTAACAGACCGAAACGTTACAACGTCGACATCACTACCTACAATAAACATCCATTTTCTACAACATCCCGTGTTTGTCTACATTTCTGCACACACGCAGATATATATATATATATATATATATATATATATATATATATATATGATAACAAAGATGACTTACCGGGGAATAGAATATTGAGCTAATTACAACATTGAACGTCAATACAAATATTAACCGAATAAGTCAGGTTTATAAAAAAATATAAAACTGCTTAATACGTTAGTAGAGCAAACATCATTGCTTTATCATATATATATATTGTTGCTTTATCATATATATATATATATATATATATATATATATAAACGTATGTGTGTGTCTGTGTGTGTGTCTGTGTTTTTAAACATTAATTTAGCAGTATATTTAGATATGGATTTAGCACCAAAAAAACAAACAAAAAAAACACAATTTTACAAATCGTAATATGGCTTCTTAAAAAAAAAGATGTGTTTGTCAATAAAAATAAAGTAGGTTAAATTTTTTACATGGATGGTTTAGAATAAGAACAACCAATCCTTTTTACATTTTTGACATTTTTGCTTTCATATCAACAGTGAATTATTTTGAGGTCTCTCATGCAAAAAAATGTATGTAAAAAAAAATATATATATATATATATATATATATATATATATATATTAAATCTAACTTAGTCTGGCACAAGGCTGCAAGAGCGCTTATAAAAATAGGGCTCATTCACTACAGAACAGAGAAAATTAGCCGAGCTAATTACTGATTCATGGCTACGAGTATATAAAAGTAAAAGTAAAAGTAAAGTCATCTGGGTAAATTAAAATCAGTATCAGCCAGAGAGCGAGGGTGTCTATTCCCTTTTCCGTAATGTTATACCAGGATATTGTTTTTCCTAGGGACTGGCAAAAAAAATCGGATACTACAGTTTTAAAAGCGGATTAAGAATAATTAAATCTATTATTTAAGGTTAAACTTTGTCTAAATCGATAAGTAGTAGCATAATAACCATCATTTAAAATATATATATAATTACATATGCAGTTTATTTTTAAAAGATTTAAAACATTTGTTTTGGTCAATTTCGACGATATCTGCCATTTTGGCTGTTTTTCAATGGTTTTAGTCGCTTGTTTACAATTTTAACGTAATATTTGGGATGGAAAAAAAATTTTACCAAAAATCAGGTAATTATCAGGTTTTAATGAAATTTTCAGTATTGATTTAACAATTAATGAATTTTATAATGCATCAGTTATTTTATTTCAAAACTTTAATTTAGTTTTTTGCTATTAAAAATTAATATATAAAATTCATTTAAAATATGAAAATCCTGATGTTAAGTTTAAAATGTTATATTTTTAGATTCTAAAAATAGATATCTACTTAATGCAAACCTTATTTTAGGCGCCAAAAGTTTTAAGTTTTGAAGAAAAACTCGATTGAAAATGTACCTCCTCCTAAAAAAAAATCTCCAAAACATTAATTATTTGTAATTTTTACATTTTATTTTTTGATTTTCGGTACTTATTTTCTCATGGAAGCGCAACCGTAATTTTTTTTTTTTTTTTTTTTTGTTTCTGTTCATAACTTTTATCTCATTATTTATACTGTAATTAGTATCGAAAATGATCAACTTGCAAAACATTTTACGCCCCCAACATAAGGGGGGTCAAAATTAAGTGACCTGAAAAAATGAGAAAGTTTTTAAATAAAATAAATAATGCATTATAAAGATGATTCATTGATACATAAACACTGAAAATTTCATTAAAATCCGATAATTTCCTGATTTTTGGTAAATTATTTTCTGTAGGGGGACTAAAGTCATTTTGTCAAAAACGCATTTTAGGCTCAGTTTGCCAGTCCCTAGTTTTTATGTATTAGGTCAAATATGAGATGGAAAGCTTATTTTTACCTTAGTTCTACACAAAATAACCAAGAGAATCGAGAGTTTTATGGTTTTAGAACCAATAAGCACCCTCCCCAAATTAAAGAGTTAAATAAATTTGAATCCGAATTAATAGGTATGGTAAGAACTATTGAATTTTAAAAAATCAATAACAAAATACAAGAAATAACAAATGATATTAAAGAAATTAAGAAAGTAAAGATATATTCGTTAAATCAGATAAATCGGGCAATTTATATAAGGTAATTAAGAATAAGTACAAACAACTATTACATAAAGAGGTTATAAAACATTATGAAAAGCCCCCCACCCCCAATTTAGAAAATGAAATAAATAAAGAGGCTATCACATTAGCCACTAAATTAAAAATAGAGGATAGGGTGGAAAAATATAATATAAAGGATTGCTTTATTACCCTTAAAGATCATAAAAGCGATTTCAGGGTAAACCCTGAATGTAGGCTTATTAACCCTGCCAAAACACAAATGGGGAGAGTTAGCAAAACTATATTAGAAGACATATGTGCTATGCTCAGAATAGCGTTGAATATTAATCAATGGCGTAGCACATATGACTCATTAAATGGTTTAAAGAATATGGGAATAAAAATGGATGGACCTTTATAAAATATGACATCAAGGAATTTTACCCTTCCATAACCGAGAATACTTTTAATAAGGCCATAGAACTAGCTAGAAACTATATGACGATATCTGATGATAAAATTAAGATAATTAAACATTTTTGGAAAACATTATTAAGTTATGATAACAGTTTATGGATAAAAAAAAAGGGGGAGGCCAAAGGGAGCTTTGACACGCCCATAGGAGGATTTGATGCTTCAGAGACCTCAGAAATTGTGGGGTGCTTGCTCCTATATAACCTTAATAAAATAATCGATCCCAGTAATCACGGACTTGATCGTGATGACGGCTTGATTATTTTGGATAATAGTACCCCTCAAAAAGGAGATATATTGAGAAAAAAGTTGCACTCATTCTTCAAAGAATTTGGATTTAGAATAGATATCCAAACTAACCTGAAAATAATGGATTATCTTGACATCACCCTTAATTTATACAATAATACTGTGTCACTTTACAGAAAAATTAATCAACAGCCATGTTATATCAATATTGGGTCTAACCACCCTAAACAAGTATTTAAACACATACCTAATGGCATTGGTTTTAGACTTTCTACCAATTCTTCCAATATAGATATCTTTAAACAAAGTAAATACGAGTACGAGCAAGCTTTAAAAAAAAAGTGGATATACTGCTAAAATTCCTTATAGAATAGTTAATGAAACATTTATGGAAAACAATAGGGGACAAAATAGAACTTGAAAGATTTTATGGTTCACACCCCCATATAACATGGCACTAACAAATAATATAGGTAAAGATTTTTTTTTTTTAGTGAAAAAGAATTTCCCTCCCTCTAATACCCTATTCAAAATATTTAATAAAAATACTGTTAAATTAAGCTAAAGCTGTACACCTAATGTAGCTAACATAATTAATAAGTATAATACTAAAAAACTAAATAGTAGTAAACAAATTAATGAAACACCTAGATGTAATTGTCTTGATAGGACTAGGTGTCCCGTTAGGGGTAAATGTAGATATGAATGTATAGTCTATAAGGTGGAGGTGTATGAGGGGGATTCTAAAAACTGTTGGAATAAAAATGTCGATGTAGGTTCAACTCAAAATGAATTTAAAAAGCGGTATTACAATCATAAATGTAGTTTCACACATGAAAAATATAGATATAGCACTACCTTATCAAATTATGTGTGGAACGTTAAAACGAAAGGTATCGACTCTATCTTAAAATGGGAAATTGTTAAGAAATGTCTAATCAGTTATCATCCTTCACACATTTTTTAAATGTTATGTGTGAGAATAAACATATTTCTTTCTTTTTAACAAGCTTTAGTGAATGGTAAGAAAATGACATTAAAAAAAGTAAAAAATAAACAACGTTTAAAAAAATCAAGACGCAACTAATAGAATTGAATTCCAATGTAAAATATGAGTAAAGAAATCTAGCTAAGTAATTGTTTATATTTACGCAACTTTGAAAAAAAGAATCTTATAAATACTTTATAAATTTGTAAAATAAACAATGAATTTAAAACATTAATGAGAGAATAAAAGTAAAATAAATATCAAGATAAATACATACATGCTTTTCTTATTAAGATTAGTAACATAGTAAATAATTTAAATGTACTATAATTACGTATTATCGTTGTCTAATTTCAAAAGAAAGAAAAAAAAGAATTCCAGATATTTCACAATATATACAAAATTACAGAAACTTAAATAAATAATAAATAAATACAATTTGATAAAGCAAAGTAAAACTCTTTAAAAAAAGTATTACTATTAAAGTTATGTTATGAAATGTGACATTACCGAATAACACAATGATGAACAGTAAACATACATTTCCACATAATCAAATGCATATAATCGCGTATGAATTGATGTGTTTCAACTAGTAAATAAATAAATGAAAAATAAATAATAATTGTCACTTCCCTTATATGCTTTAAAACAATAAATAAATCGCTACTTCTTGGAGCAGCGAGAAAAAAACACGTCCGAATATATATATATATATATATATATATATATATATATATATATATATATATATAGGGTCATCCACAGACACGTGTTTCGACTTATCAAGTCTCTTATATATATATATATATATATATATATATATATATATATATATACGCGTTGATATAAACACACACACACACACACACAAGTATATATATAATATATATATATATTATATAGCTCAGTCGGTAGAGCGTTCGGCTAGAAACCACAAGGTTCCTAGTTCGATACCGGTCCTCGCCAACTCAGTGTATGAGTAGCACAGGGATCTGTGCGGTAAAGTAAGGAGCTGATGGTAGGTGTGGCGCTCCACCTCAGATGCTAAAAACAATCTCCTTGGTCTAGCGCTATTGAAAAGGGGATAGACTCCCTCGCTGACTGGCTGATACCGACTTTAGGCCGTCCCGTCGACTTTACTTTTACTTATTATTATACTAAAGCTGAGATTATCACCTTTTAAAGTCTAAAGGTTTTTTTCCTAAATAGTTTAATGACACAAAGCATATCCCAGAATATAATTTAATATTAAATCTAATTAATGTTTGAAAAAAATTCTTCTTCATTTATTCTAATTAGTCGTAATTTGCAATTAAGTAAAAAAATCCCGCATTCCTTGTGTTTACTTCCTGCCTGTTTCTTTCTACCCACCCTCTCAATATATTTAGAATACGTATTCATTACTTCTTTACTCTATCTATACTCGCAAGTAGGAGAAAAAGAAAGAGAAAATACTGTTCCTTCCTAACACTTAAATAAAGAGAGGAGGTGACTGACTGCTGACTGCTTCACTGGCTGGTTGTCTGTCTGTCTGTCTGTCTATCTTTCTCTCTCAGCCTGGTTGTATAATTTTTTTTTTTAATTTCATTCGTTTTGCAAACTATTTTGTTAAAGTTTTGAAGAATTCCGTCTGTTCCCCCTTATTTATATTTCCAAAATTTTTTTTTTACTAAACTTTCAGCTTAACTCAAAAATCTACTTGAAATTGTTTAATTTCTAAAAAAAGATGTTGATAAGATTCGTACTTGTGACTTGTTTGTAAAAAGTAAATAAATAAAATTGATGTGAGCTCCTCAAAGAATTCTGTCACAGCCTCCTGCCTTAAAAAAATGCTAAGCGGTGCCAGCTCAAAAAAAGTCCCTAACTGAACCAGGGCCTGCTGAAAAAACAATTGCGCTTAAGGTATTTTTCCCGAAAAGTTAATGCGATATTATTTTTTTCGACAAGTAAATGTAAATATCTTAACCCTTAAAATATTTCAAGGATGGGATGGGGGTGGCTAAATATTTACATTTACTTGTCGATAAAGATATGGCTTACTTTGAACACCTTCAAACCACTAAAAAAAAGTAATTTTGAAAAATGCCTTCAATCCGAAAAAAAAAAAATTCCGTATTTTCATATTATTTTGATATCTTTATTTTGATATCTTTTTACCTTTGAAAATGAATTACAAATAAATAAAAAAAATTTTTTTGTATTTTCATATTATTTTTATATTTTTATTTTGATATCTTTTTATTTTTTGAAAATGAATTACAAATAAATAAAAAAAATATTTTTTTGTATTTTCATATTATTTTTATATTTTTATTTTGATATCTTTTTATTTTTTGAAAATGAATTGCAAATAAATAATAAAAATATTTTTTTGGTATTTTCATTTTATTTTGAAATATTTATTTCCAACAATCAATTACAAATAAAAAAATCAAAATATTTAGATATTCTTTTTTTATTTTAACTAAAAAAAAAAATGTCACAAAAACAATCAAGACATTAAACAAACATAAATAAATAAAAATCTGAATATTTAGATATTCTTTTTTATTTTATAAAAATATGTCACGTCATTTTTAATTCAAAAACTATCTTATTTTATGGTATTGCAATTGTGCAACATAAATTTAGGTGCTACAAACAATTAATTTTTAAAAATTTATGTGGTACAATTGCGAAATGTGTTGCAAAATATGCATATAGTTGTGTCATATCGATATCCCTTATATTTTGACATGCCTTCCATGAGTCCAAATGTATTATCGTTCCCGGTTTGATCATTTCCTTAATTATAGGAAATAGTGTCTCTGCTTTCCAGTCCGGGACATATCGCAAAAATCCAATATTTGATACTGTGTCAATAACATCGAAACCCATTGTTGTGGTATACAGCATCTTCTATTAAATTTTCTTCTTGACATTTCTGAAAAAAAAAGATTTTTTACGACCTCTGTGTACGGAATATTTTATTTTTCCTATTATTATTATTATTATTATTATTATTATTATTATTATTATTATTATTATTATATCATCATTTCAACTTCATCTGATTATTTTAATAATAATAATAATAACGTAAATCCGTATACATTTTTGATAAACAGACCGAAACACATGTGTAAGTGATATCGATTAAAAGTGATATCGATAAAATTAATTTTTATCCATCTACATTTATTTTCTTCACTCATTTTTTCCTCATATTGTCGGATTCAATTCCTTTCCATTCTCTCACACACACACACACACACACACACACACACACACCACACACACACACACACACACACACACACACACATATATATATATATATATATATATATATATATATATATATATATGAAATTTAACATTTTGAAAAAACATATGATGTTTGTTTATGTTTTTTCAAAATGTTAAATTTCATACTGTCGGATTAATTTCCATCTATTTTCATAATATATATATATATATATATATATTATATATATATATATATATATGTTTAATTGGAGTCGTACCTCATTTTGAAAATTAATTAATTAATAATGAATTAGGCGGGAATACCTATTAAATGTATGGCTAAACAAATCGAGAAAAATCAATCTCTGTATGTACATTTCAGCCTATTAGGCCTCATCAGCAGAGCTATAGATCGGAAGACCGCCCTGTGCGTGATTTGAAACCGGACTGCCAAGCTGACAGGCCGATCCCATAACCCCAACACCAAACGAACTTCTTAGATTTTTATGATTTGTTTAGAGTAGGTTAACATTCCTTTCTAGTGACTTTTATTACACGACGATGTGGAAATGTAACAAGGTTCTGCAGCGACGAAAAGAGAATTTTTTATATTATGGTTTTTCCATTTGGTCTAAGTATTTTTTTCACCAAATTTTTCTAATTTTTAAAATGGTTTTTTCTTGTTTTTTATACTGCCATACTTTGTTGGATAGCGCTGTCACGTTCCTCTTATTTTCGTGTTTGAAGGATGTTAAATGGTCATAGTAGCGTTGTTTAAAGCTACCCTGCACCATCCCTATGTAGTTTTCGCTGGTTTCCGATTGGTTTGTATTGTTTGTCTTAATTGTTGCCTGGTATATTATTGATTCTGTGTTGCATCTTTGTTGTAAAGGACAGTCTTCTTTACTTCTGCATGTGCATGTTGGGTCTTCTCTGGGTTTGATGTTGGCTGTAAAAATTGTCTTCATCGGTTGTCCACAAGAATAGCTTATTTTGACTGTGTTTTTGTTAAAAATTTTGTGGTATCTATGTTTAGGTGGGAAATGCATTTTTACTAGTTCTAAGAATTTCTTGCCTATATTTGTCCTTACGTTGAGTGCATATGGTGGTGTGAACCAGATTATTTTCCTTTTCCTGTTTCTGTTTGTGGTTGGTATGTAGTCTTCGCTATCTATGTATTTTATTTGGTCCTTAATTCCGCTTTCCTTTAATGCTTCATTGTAGTACGGGGCTGCTTTTTCAAATATTTCTTTATTTGCTGAAAGGTTTGAGATTCTGCGGCTAATGTTGTGGACTAGGTTTTTGAATACTATAGGTGGGTGGCATGAACCTGTGTTTATGTATTTTAATTTTTCGTTTGGCTTATGGTATGGTTTGTATGTTCCGCTATCAAGGTCTAGATTAACGTCTAGGAAGTTTACGTTTGTGAGGTTTGTGTCTATTATGATTTTAAGGCCCATGTTGTTCATATGTTTTATCATATTTTTCCTTAGTTTATCTAGGGTGTGTCCGTCGCATTTACGGGACAGGCACAAGCCATCGTCTCTGTATATCCCGAATTTGTGTTCTGGGAAGCTATATGATAGTGAATCGAGTAAATATAGCCCGACTAAGTCACAAATTTCAGCACTATCATAAGAACCCATCGACACGTCGAATGCACCATTGGGGTTGTCTTTTTTTACCCAGGTTTTTCCCTCACTGAAGAGTAGTGTTCTTCTGGAATGCATTATTATTTCAGTTTCTTGTATATTTATTGATGTGTACTTTTTTGCAAAATCTAGTGCTTTGGATAGGAGTTGTTTTGTTATGGAAGGGTAGAAGTCTACTATATCAAATTGTGTGAATTTGTGAGCCTTTTTTGTTGGTATTTTGTTGAACCAGTCTATTGTAGCTGTTGCGTTTGTCCATTGGAATAGATTGGTGTTGATTCTAATTGCCGTGTTTATTTTCCTTAGTATGTCTTTGCTTGCTAGCCCTAATTCCGTTTTCGCTGGGTTTATTAACCTGCATGTGGGTCTGTTGTTGAAGTCCGGCTTGTGGTCTTTTAACGTAATAAAGGCTTCTCTTTTTGCTAGTTGTTCTATTCTATCATCTATGTTTAGCTTTTTTGCTAAGATTTTGGCTTCATCGTTAATGTTGTTGTATGTGTTCTTATCGGCTAATTTATATTTATTCGTGATGCTGTTTTGTATTAATTTTTTGTGTTTTATTTTGTCTATTTCGTATAGGTTTTTTGTTTTGTCGGAGAATACAAACATTTTTTTAGATTTTTTATTTTTCTTTATGTCTTTGGCAATATTTAAGATATATATATATATATATATATATATATATATATATATATATATATATATATATATATATATATATATATATATATATATATATATATATATATATATATATATATATATAATGGTTTCATTAATTTTTTTCAGCTAAAATTTTATCTGTTTAGATTTTTCAAATTAGCTTGTGCTAAACATTAATGTATTTAGTTCTTAGTCCTCATACACATGAAAACTAAGAAAAAGAATTTTAGAAAATTAAATTTATTAACCCGGTCCAGTGACCGAAGCATACTGGACCCCCACCCCGAAGGACGGTTTGAGCAGGCCTGGTATTTACATGTACCCCACTTGTACACGATACGGCACAAGGCCTTTTTACGTGGGACCACCCACAAGCCGAGACTCATGGGTGGTAGGTAGAAAAATTGTGTCGATCCCTTCGGCATTCCCCCTCAAGGGGGGCGCCTCGGGCGCTGGGCAATAAACCCAGCCCTGCCCCCAAGGGGCAGGTATTGCCTGGGGATACAGCCCCCTGGGATCGACGCTATCAATTTAACACAACTCACCGGTCCAACGGCCGAAGCACACCGGACCCCGCCCCGAATGACGGTTTGAGAAGGGGTATTTGTCTCATACCCCACCTGTATGGACTGGGCACAAGGCCTCGTTTTAACGTGGGCCCACCCACAAGCCGAAGCTAATGGGTGGAAGAGAACAAAAATTGCGTCGAATCCTTCGGCATTCCCCCTCGATGGGGCGCCTCAGGCGCTGGGTAATAAACCCAGCCCTGCCCCTTTAAGTCAAAGGGGAAGGTGTTGCCTGGGGAGATAGCCTTTTGGGATCGACGCTATCAATTTAACACAACTCACCGGTCCAGTGGCCGAAGCTCACTGGACCCCCGCCCCGTAGGACAGTTTGAGCAGGCCTGGTATTTACATGTGTCCCACTTTCACACGATATAGCACAAGGCCGTTTTATGTGAGCACCACCCACAATTCGGGTTGTAGGTAGAAAAATTGCGTCGATCTCGTCGGCATTCCCCTCAAGGGGGCGCCCCAGGTGCTGGGCAATAAAACCAACCCTGTCCCTTTAAATGCAATGAGACAGGTACTGCCTGGAGGGACGGCCCTCTGGGATCGACGCTATTAATTTAACACCTTCCCGGTCCAGAGGCCGAGGCTCACTAGACCCCGTCCCGAAGGACGGGATGGAAATGCCTGGTATTTACATATGTTCCACTTTCACACGAGATGGCACAAGGCCGTTTCATGTGGGGACCACCCACAATTCGGGTTGTAGGTAGAAAAATTGCGTCGATCTCGTCGGCATTCCCCCTCAATGGGGGCGCCCCAGGTGCTGGGCAATAAACCCAACCCTGTCCCTTTAAGTGCAATGAGACAGGTACTGCCTGGAGGGACGGCCCTCTGGGATCGACGCAATTAATTTAACACCTTGCCGGTCCAGAGGCCGAAGCTCACTAGACCCCGTCCCGAAGGACGGGATGGAAATGCCTGGTATTTACATGTGGCCCACTTTCACACGATATGGCACAAGGCCGTTTTATGTGGGCACCACCCACAAGCCGAGACTCATGGGGTGGTAGGTAGAAAAATTGCGTCGATCCCGTCGGCATTCCCCCTCAAGGGGGGGCGCCCAGGTGCTGGGCAATAAACCCAACCCTGTCCCTTTAAGTGCAATGAGACAGGTACTGCCTGGAGGGACGGCCCTCTGGGATCGACGCTATTAATTTAACACCTTCCCGGTCCAGAGGCCGAGGCTCACTAGACCCTGTCCCGAAGGACGGGATGGAAATGCCTGGTATTTACATGTGGCCCACTTTCACACGATATGGCACAAGGCCGTTTTATGTGGGCACCACCCACAAGCCGAGACTCATGGGGTGGTAGGTAGAAAAATTGCGTCGATCCCGTCGGCATTCCCCTCAAAGGGGGCGCCTCAGGTGCTGGGCAATAAACCCAGCCCTGTCTCCCTAAGTGCAATGAGACAGGTACTGCCTGGGGGACGGCCCTCTGGGATCGACGCTATTAATTTAACACCTTCCCGGTCAAGGGCCGAAGCTCACTGGACCCCGTCCCGAAGGATGGGATGGAAATGCCTGGTATTTACATGTGGCCCACTTTCACACGATATGGCACAAGGCCGTTTTATGTGGGCACCACCCACAAGCCGAGACTCATGGGGTGGTAGGTAGAAAAATTGCGTCGATCCCGTCGGCATTCCTCCTCAAGGGGGCGCCTCAGGCGCTGGGCAATAAACCCAACCCTGTCCCTTTAAGTGCAATGAGACAGGTACTGCCTGGAAGGATGGCCTTCTGGGATCGATGCTATTAATTTAACACCTTTCCGGTCCAGAGGCCGAAGCTCACTGGACCCCGTCCCGAAGGACGGGATGGAAATGCCTGGTATTTACATGTGTCCCACTTTCACACGATATGGCACAAGGCCGTTTTATGTGGGGACCACCCACAATTCGGGTTGTAGGTAGAAAAATTGCGTCGATCTCGTCGGCATTCCCCTCAAGGGGGCGCCCCAGGCGCTGGGCAATAAACCCAGCCCTGTCCCTTTAAGTGCAATGAGACAGGTACTGCCTGGAGGGACGGCCCTCTGGGATCGACGCTATTAATTTAACACCTTCCCGATCCAGAGGCCGAAGCTCACTGGACCCCCGTCCCGAAGGACGGGATGGAAATGCCTTGGTATTTACATGTGGCCCACTTTCACACGATATGGCACAAGGCCGTTTTATGTGGGCACCACCCACAAGCCGAGACTCATGGGGTGGTAGGTAGAAAAATTGCGTCGATCCTGTCGGCATTCCCCTCAAGGGGGCGCCTCAGGCGCTGGGCAATAAACCCAGCCCTGTCTCCCTAAGTGCAATGAGACAGGTGCTGCCTGGAGGGACGGCCCTCTGGGATCGACGCTATTAATTTAACACCTTCCCGATCCAGAGGCCGAAGCTCACTGGACCCCCGTCCCGAAGGATGGGATGGAAATGCCTGGTATTTACATGTGGCCCACTTTCACACGATATGGCACAAGGCCGTTTTATGTGGGCACCACCCACAAGCCGAGACTCATGGGGTGGTAGGTAGAAAAATTGCGTCGATCCCGTCGGCAATCCTCCTCAAGGGGGCGCCTCAGGCGCTGGGCAATAAACCCAACCCTGTCCCTTTAAGTGCAATGAGACAGGTACTGCCTGGAAGGATGGCCTTCTGGGATCGATGCTATTAATTTAACACCTTTCCGGTCCAGAGGCCGAAGCTCACTGGACCCCGTCCCGAAGGACGGGATGGAAATGCCTGGTATTTACATGTGTCCCACTTTCACACGATATGGCACAAGGCCGTTTTATGTGGGCACCACCCACAATTCGGGTTGTAGGTAGAAAAATTGCTTCGATCTCGTCGGCATTCCCCCTCAAGGGGGCGCCCCAGGCACTGGGCAATAAACCCAGCCCTGTCCCTTTAAGTACAATGAGACAGGTACTGCCTGGAGGGACGGCCCTCTGGGATCGACGCTATTAATTTAACACCTTCCCGATCCAGAGGCCGAAGCTCACTGGACCCCCGTCCCGAAGGACGGGATGGAAATGCCTTGGTATTTACATGTGGCCCACTTTCACACGATATGGCACAAGGCCGTTTTATGTGGGCACCACCCACAAGCCGAGACTCATGGGGTGGTAGGTAGAAAAATTGCGTCGATCCTGTCGGCATTCCCCCTCAATCTCCCTAAGTGCAATGAGACAGGTGCTGCCTGGAGGGACGGCCCTCTGGGATCGACGCTATTAATTTAACACCTTCCCGATCCAGAGGCCGAAGCTCACTGGACCCCCGTCCCGAAGGACGGGATGGAAATGCCTTTACATGTGGCCCACTTTCACACGATATGGCACAAGGCCGTTTTATGTGGGCACCACCAATGGGGTGTAGGTAGAAAAATTGCGTCGATCCGTCGGCATTCCCCCTCAAGGGGGCGCCTCAGGCGCTGGGCAATAAACCCAGCCCTGTCTCCCTAAGTGCAATGAGACAGGTGCTGCCTGGAGGGACGGCCCTCTGGGATCGACGCTATTAATTTAACACCTTCCCGATCCAGAGGCCGAAGCTCACTGGACCCCCGTCCCGAAGGACGGGATGGAAATGCCTTAAACTGAGGGCGGCATACGGCTAACTATATTAACCTGGACACGTTCAATTATAGGGTGGATGGGTTATACTACAGTGAGTCTTTTTGTACTTACTTTTGAAGAATTATGAAGAGTTCCACAAATCTTTTGATTTTCGTTTAAATAATTAATTATCTCCCTTTCTGACCATGGTCTTTACAGTGTGATTTGTGAACGAATTCAACGCATTTCACAAGTTATTATAATTCATTAAAGGAAGACTTTATTTCAAAAAGTACATTGTTCTTTCATTTATTTATTATTTTTTTTACATTCCTTTCAAAAATAGAAAACTCGAAATTAATATCTAATCTAATTAAAAGAAAAAAAAATTAAATTATTGAACACTGAAATTAAACTGAATGTTCTTAAAAATATATTTTACACGAGTATTTTTATTGTAGATATTGTTATACTAAAACTAACTAGTAAACATTTTTGTAGTTATATTAAAAAAACAACAAAAAAAACAACCACAAACAAATAACACTTAAAGTTTTGTTAGACACGTGAAATTTTGGCAGTTTTCATGTAAATTTTCATTTGCGTTAACAGAAATTATTGACAATTCTTTTTTGTTTATGAAATTATTCGTTATTGAAATTTTTTTAATTAGAATGAGTTTATAGTAAAATTTACATAGCGAATAATTTAATTTTTGTTTTTGTCTTTTGGTAAAGTTTCCTAATATCGTTTATTCAGTAATTGGTCAGTGTCTGGATTTTTTTCCAGTGCTAAAACCATAATTTTTATTTGGATTACTAAATAAATTTACAATGTAAATCTCAATTTACAATGTACATGGTGACCCAGACAAAAAACAGTACCCAAATCCTAAACTCCCCTAGTTAAAATTAACAGTTTTATTAGAATTATAAATTCTTATTTGTAGGTTCTGTTTTTTCTGGGACACCCTAATTTACTAAACAAAAGTTCATAATTTCCAAAAAATGTTTATCTAAACGGCGATTTTTTTTACTCGTTTTGTCATTAAATTAAAGAAATGAAAAATTAATTTTCCTCAACCAAAAAAAAAGAAACAAATCAAAAAACAAACGCGAAGAAACTTATAAGTTTCTTCGCGTTTGTTTTTTTTAATAAGTTACTTATTATTATACACTATGTGGGGGTAGTGGAGCGTGAAAAAAGACAAAGAAAAACGACAAAATACCCCACACTTTTAATTTAAAGTAAAGATTTATTTAAAATATAAGATCTTACTATTTGATATAACAAAAATTAAAATTTTTTTTTTTTTTTTATTTTCATTCTTGTGCTTCCTGTTATCGACGCTTTTGAAAATAAAAAATAAATAAAGCTTCGTAACGTCCGTGGTAAATTATTCAGTGAAGAAATCATAGAAAATGTAGCACTAGAATTATCAACAAAATGTTGTTGTTAATTGATGATTAAAAAGGTTCCGTTAGGGTAAAAAAAAAAGAAAAAGAAGTAAATAAAAACAAAAAAAAAAGATTTTACGTGTTTGTTTTTTTCTTAAGACTTAAAAAATTCATAGCGCTTCTTTCTTAAAATAAAAAATAAATCTTTATTAAAATTTTTTTTTAAATCAAACGCAGTACTTTTAAAATTTCACATATTTATTTATATTTATATCACAAGATTTCTAATATTATTCTATATTATATATATATATATATATATATATATATATATATCGGATCGGTTAGGCTCAGTCAGTAGAGCAACCACAAGATTTCTGGTTCGATACCGGTCACCGCCAACTCATCGTATGAGTAGCACAGATTGGGTTATCTGATCTGTGCAGTAAAGTGAGGATCTGAGGGTTGGTGTGGCGCTCCACCTCAGCAAAAACAATCTTCTTGCGCTAGCAAAAAGGGAATTTGTCACACTAGTGTATCAAGTTGGAGTAACAGTCATCTAGAGCATCGGAGAATATATTAGAGAAGCTGAAAACCAGTTGAATAACATGGAATTCTCCCATCCACTTTCAGTTGATCCCTTCAAAGATCATCAGAATACCATTATAAATTCTTAGAAAGAAATGGTCGAAAAAGAATCTAATCAACAAAAAAAGAGCAGAAAGACTAAAACCCAGAAATGCAAAACCTAACCGATTCTTTTTATGTTCGTAATGTTTTTTTTATGAGTAATGGGAGATTTTAAAAGTTCAAATATATTTTGGATTGTTTGTTCAAGATGACCTCAACTGATCACGTGACATGTTTTTGTCGTCTGTAGTGTACGTATATATATATATGCATATGTGGTTGTGTGCCTGTTTTGTTGAGAATTAAAGATAAGCCATGTTTGTTAAATATTTTTTCTGAGTGTTTTTTTCCTGTTGGCGAATGAGATTTCTTAAAAGGGTCAAGTGTCTTTGATAAGAGATGTTTTTATTTTATTCTACTTGTTTTTAATTTATTTTTTGTTTGTTGTAAAAGCCGTCACATTTCCATGTAACAAAGGTATTTTAGAGATAAGGTCTATTACGTACACTCTTACCAGTGTTATCGTAGATTGAAGTTCATGTAGAAACATGTGAACTACAATCTCTTCACTAACACTCATTCATTTTCCTATAGATAACATTAACTGCAAGTCATATGCTGGGTGACCTGTTATGGTAGTTGTTTTTATTATGTCTGTCCAACTTTTTAGGATGTGTCCTTTCAAAAGTTTTTATTATGAAGAGATTCGATTCTTCATTGTCACCTAAAGTAAAAGATGGAATCAAGTTCTTCTCTGAGTTCATAAAGAATCATATATATATATATATATATATATATATATATATATATATATATACCTGTGTGTATGCGTGGATATATATATATATGTATATAAGTGTTTATGAATATGTGTGAGCAGTAATATATATGTATATGTGTGTGTGTGTGCAGTAATATATATATATATATATATATATATATATATATATATATATATGAAGTGAACAAACTATCTGTTTGAGATGGCGATAGCCGACAATTTTGGGGGAGATTATATGCTTAATTAAAGTCATACCTAATTTGAGAATAAATTAGTTATAATTAAATGAATTAGGCGTGCATATCGGTTTAAATGTAAGGCATAAACAAATCGAGAAAAAGTCATCTCTGTATGTACATTTCAGCCTATTAGGCCTCATCAGCAGAGTTGTTTACGCCTTAGATTTAAACCGATATGCATGCCTAATTCATTTAATCATAACTAATTAATTCTCAAATTAGGTATGACTTTAATTAAGTACATAATCTCCCCAATATAATATATATATATATATATATATATATATATATATACATGGTGTTCTGGAGAAATTTGACAGTTTCATAAGGAAAAAGAAAAAACGCTTGGTAACTACAAAATTTAATGGATTGTAAAGAAATTCGACAGGCACCAAAATTACACTACTGTCAACAAGTTTCATTGAAAATAACCACCATTAGCTTCGATCATAGCCTCAATCCTGCTCTGGAACCTGGAGCAAGCTGATGTTGCAGTTTCCCTGGGAACGGTCTCAAAAACTACCTTAATTCTGTCGATTAACTGGGCTTTTGAAGTACTAGCACGGTGATTGGTGTCTTTTTCAACAGAACCACATACATACAAATCCATGGGGTTAAGATCTGGGGAGTTCGGGGGCCAAACATTGGGTCTGGTGTAGTCGTAAAAATTCGCCGACAACCATTATTTTACTTTTCCCAGAAGAATCCTTCTGTCATACATATGGCCTACCATTGGCTACCCTTGTTATCCAGTACTTGATTACAGTGTTTAGCAAGTCTGCGTAGGCATCTGAGGATCTTCCAACACTTTTTCTGCAGATTTTCGACGAATTCTTCTATACGAATGCAATCAGATCGTCTGTTATGTTGCTTTCTTCTAGTCACAGCCTCGTGGTCTCCAGTGCAATTCTCCAGTTCATGCCTGATTGTTTTTACAGTTCTCAGGGAGAATTGGGAAGCAACCAAAATCTTCTTATTTTAATGGCCGGCGCAGATCATCATGATACAAGTTATTCTCTTCCCTGATTCAGGTGGGTTCCAGTCATCCATTCTATCTGTCATCACGAATATGAATGAATTTAAACTTTTAAATGATGCGTAATGCGCCTCAGTACCTCAAAACCACGGAGAAAAATTACCAAATATATATATGTCAAATTTATCCCAAACACCCTGTAATATATATAATGAAAACCCTGTATAAAAATAATTAAGAAACACCTAAAATGCTGGGGAATAAAGATTATGAATCCATACTCCCTTGATTTGGATAAAATGTCAGATGATGGACAGCTGAAAGATGATCTTATAGATCTGCGTTCAAATCGTGCTCTTGAAATGCAATTTGCGAGTAAAACTTTGGAGGGGTATTTTTTGGCAATGGTTATGTTTTCAAGGCTTTATGAAACAGCACTAGCTGTGATTATTCCTTTTACAACAATATACTTATACAAGTCAGGATTTAGCACTGTTTTGTCAATTAAGACTGTTATAAACCGGATTAGTAGCGAGCGTATGGTGATGAGGAAATGAACAAAACACAGATTTTAAGTTTTATAATTGTATTAAGAAAACAACATGAGAACGGTGAAAGGATAGAAAGAGAATTACAGGATAAATTTGGTTATAGTTATGGGTGGATATTAAGTTCGTAAAATGTCCAGGATGACTGTTGTATTGGTGTGGTGATGTAGGCAGATGGTATTGTGTATGTGGAGGTAGGCGCGGACTGAAGTTCGCCCCTTAAGTTGATGATCGTAGAGAATTGGGGGTTGGGAGGTAGATAAGTTTGTTCACTTGTGGTAGCCCGAATGGGGTTTGTATCAGTCGGTATGTCTGTTGTTGTTGTTGTTGTCGTAGGCAGAATATTGTGTGTGTAGTGGTAGGCACTGTGTCTTGAATAAAAGTCAGTGAGTAGTGATGGGTGTTGGTAGGTGAGTCGAGTCTTGTATTTTAGAGTCGTTAGCTGTTGTAGACAGAATCTTGTAGTTTCGGTTATTTTGAAGTCGATCGCTGGTCGTATCGAGTTATGATAGCTAGTATATTTTTGTATCGTCGAATCTTGTAGAAATGTTCGCTTCTTTCTTGTCTTGTTTTAGGCAGAATATTGTGTACTAGTAGTAGCGCTTTTTGTATCAACGAATGATGTAGAAATGTTCGGTAGTTGACTTGTTGATTTGACTGCCTGGTGAGGTCAGGTTTGGGTAAGTTGGGGGTGTGACCCGCGGCTCTTTGATGTGTCCTTCTGTGAGGTAGCGCTCGTCGTGCCTGCGTTCGTGATGGTGCCTTCAGCTCTGACTGACTCTGACTGTCGGTGCCTTTCAAAGCTGTTCGTTTTATAGAGATCGGCGGTCCCAAGTTGGATCAATTGGAGTTGTTTTCACTTTACCCGGGAATCGCTTTCATTGGATGATATTCGAATTTTGTTTACCAATTTTTTCTTTTTATTTAATTTTGGGAATTGACTATCATAGCGGAACTCTGATTTGGAGCCCATGCGCAGATATATGTTAAAATGGTCATTCCGTTTTAGGTAACGACCGAGGGCACTTCCGACTTTATCCGTCCCGTTGACGAGTGTATGTAGTTTGTATTAGTGAATCGGGAGATTTCGACTTTTGCATATACAACAGAGCTCCCTCAGAAATTGATACGATTCACAATGGGTTTGGGTATGTATGTGTAAGTGTGTTTTGAGGAATCATGTGAAAATAAAGTTATTTCAAGCGTGTGTGGAAATGTTGTCTTATCTTTAATTCTATAGTCACAGGCTTTCTGTTTTCAGGCTGTTGGTATGTGTTGTTATTTGTTGATCTGTTTTCCCCATAGACAGGTGGGGGTGATATAAGTTGTTTGTTGCTGTGAATGTCACGTGATAGGAACGATGTGGATGTTGTTTGTAGGGTAAAATATTTTGGGTTAGTTTTAGATGTTGTAAGTTGTGAGGATAATTTATGTATTTCTCTGTGGTGGAGAGAAATTTGGCTTGGTCCACCGATAGCTTTGATTGTGCGGTCCCTTTCGCCTGGTATGGCAGAAAAATGTCGTTTGAAGCTGATTAGGATGGTATGTATGGGGAGAGCGGCCCTGATGCTTATGGATGGTTTGTTATCATCCGCTGCTGTAATGTGTGTCCGAGTGAGTAGTGGTTGACGACAGGGACAGTTGGGTCCGTGCGAGCAAGTGGGATCCAAGTTGTAATTTTTGCTTTTAGCGGGTTCTTTAACGTGCTTATGTTCGTGTGGTGTGGTGGTGCTGATTGTGGCAATCGTTAGTACGGGATATACCGTTCTAGTATTGTCGTCGGCAGTAGTACTAGTGGGGGTCATTACTTTAGTTGTAGTGCTGTCATCGACTAGTGGGGGGTGAGGTGTTGAAGATGATGTTTCCACCAAGGTTTTGGTGGGGGTCGATTCATTTGGAACTGTTTTGTGAGGTTTCACGGCAGTTTCAATCACTGTGCTGGTCGTGGAGTCTGTGGTGTTACTTGTGGCAGTTTTTAGTACGGGGGATACTGCTCTGGTACTGTTGCCAGTAGTAGTAGGAGTCATTACTTTAGTTGTAGTGCTATCGTCGACTAGTGGGAGGTGAGATGTGGACGATGTTTCTACCAGGGTATTGGTTGTAGCTGAATCACTTGAAGCTGTTTTGTGTGGTTTTACCTCCTCCGGGTCGGCTGTTTTGATCACCGTGCTTGTGGTTGATACCATTGTTGTGTTATGTGCATTGTTATTGTTGTGACTATTAGTAGGGGTCGTGGTTTTACTTTTGTTGTTGTCGTGAACTAGTGGGAGCTGAGGTGTGGATGATGTTGTTTTTACCAGGGTGGTGGTCATGGTCGAGTCACTTGGAGTTGTTTTGTGAAGTTTTACATAATTCAAGGTGGCTGTTTTTATCACTGTGCTTGTGGTTGCATCGTTTATTGTTGGCGCTTTGTTGTGCGCAATCTCGTACAGAGTTGGTTTGATAGGTTTTGCAACTTTAAGGGCGGCTGACAAGTTGTTTAAATCCTCTGCAGTGTTGTGTGCAATTGTGTTTCGAGGTTTGATATCCTCAGAGTCGGCTGTTTTGATCGCTGAACTGGTTGAAGTTGCACCCTTTGTTGTCGGCACTGTGTTGTGCGCAATCTCGTACAGGGTTGGTTCGGTAGGTTTTACAACTTTAAGGGCGACTGACAAGTTGTTTAAATCTTCTGCAGTGTTGTGTGCAATTGTGTTTCGAGGTTTGATATCCTCAGAGTCGGCTGTTTTGATCGCTGAACTGGTTGAAGTTGCATCCTTTGTTGTCGGCACTGTGTTGTGCGCACTCTCGTACAGGGTTGGTTCGGTAGGTTTTACAACTTTAAGGGCGACTGACAAGTTGTTTAAATCCTCTGCAGTGTTGTGTGCAATTGTGTTTCGAGGTTTGATATCCTCAGAGTCGGCTGTTTTGACCGCTGAACTGGTTGAAGTTGCATCCTTTGTTGTCGGCACTGTGTTGTGCGCACTCTCGTACAGGGTTGGTTCGGTAGGTTTTACAACTTTAAAGGCGGCTAACATGTTGTTTAAATCCTCTTGTAGTTTGGTTATTGTTGCCTTGTCAGGTCGGTTTGGGCTATATTTTAGATGCAGAAACTCTTTTTTCCGTTTCTCGAAGAGATCGAATAGTTTCTTTCGTGGGAGACTTGTATACTGTGTTGTGGCCTCTGCGCTGGTTGTTGATGACTCGTCTGCTGGCCTCGCTGTGCTATGTGCAATGTTGTGCACAGTTGGGCCGTCAGGTTTTACAAATCCAAGTGCGGTTGCCATGATATTTAAATCATCTTGCAATTTGGTAATTGTCGCCTGGTCAGGCGGATTTGGACTATATTTTAGGACAAATAGTTCTACTTTTCGTTCTGCAAAAAAATCGAATAATTCCTTTCGGGGAAGATCTGTATAATCCATTTCCTCGATCCCACTTCTGACACCAGATGTTATAAACCGGATTAGTAACGAGCGTATGGTGATGAGGAAATGAACAAAACACAGATTTTGAGTTTTAAAATTGTATTAAGAAAAACAACATGACGTACAGGGAAAGGATAGAAAGATAATTACAGGATAACTTTGGTTATAGTTATGGGTGGATATTGAGTCCGTGAAATGTCCAGCTTGACTGTGGTATTGGGGTGGTGATGTAGGCAGATGGTATTGTGTATGTGGAGGTAGGCGCGGACTGAAGTTCGCCCCTTAAGTTGATGATCGTAGAGAATTGGGGGTTGGGAGGTAGATAAGTTTACTCACTTGTGGTAGCACGAATGGGGTTTGTATCAGTCGGTGTGTCTGTTGTTGTTGTTGTCGTAGGCAGAATATTGTATGTGTAGTGGTAGGCGCTGTGTCTTGAATAAAAGTCAGTGAGTAGTGATGGGTGTTGGTAGGTGAGTCGTGTCTTGTATTTTAGAGTCACTAGCTGTTGTAGACAGAATCTTGTAGTTTCGGTTATTTTGAAGTCGATCGCTGGTCGTATCGAGTTATGATAGCTAGTATATTTTTGTATCGTCGAATCTTGTAGAAATGTTCGCTTCTTTCTTGTCTTGTTCTAGGCAGAATATTGTGTACTGGTAGTAGCGCTTTTTGTATCAACGAATGATGTAGAAATGTTCGGTAGTTGACTTGTTGATTTGACTGCCTGGTGAGGTCAGGTTCGGGTAAGTTGGGGGTGTGTTCCGCCCTTTGATGTATCCTTCGTTTTTGGTTGCGCTCGTCTGCCTGCGTTCGTGATGGTGCCTTAAGCTCTGACTGTCTGTGCCTTTCAAAAGCTGTTCGTTTTATAGAGATCGGCGGTCCCAAGTTGGATCAATTGGAGTTGTTTTCACTTTACCCGGGAATCGCTTTCATTGGATGATATTCGAATTTTATTTACCAATTTTTTATTTTTATTTAATTTTGGGAATTGACTATCATAGCGGAACTCCGATTTGGAGCCCATGCGCAGATATATGTCAAAATGGTCATTCCGTCCCAGGCCACGCTAGAGGGCACTTCCGACTTTATCCGTCCCGTTTGGCGAGTGTATGTAGCTTGTATTAGTGAATCGGGAGATTTCGACTTTTGCATATACAACATTGTCAAATTCTTCTAGTTTCAGGGACCTGTGTTATTTTTTAAATGCTGGTGACTGGTTGAATGTAACTTTTAAATGAGTAGAAAAAATATCCTCACTAAATGATTTGTTGTCAAATTCTTCTAGTTTCAGGGAACTGTGTTATTTTGTAAATGCTGGTGACTGGTTGAATGTAACTTTTAAATGAGTAGAAAAAATATCATCACTAAATGATTTGTTATCAAATTCTTCTAGTTTCAGGGACCTGTGTTATTTTTTAAATGCTGGTGACTGGTTGAATGTAACTTTTAAATGAGTAGAAAAAATATCCTCACTAAATGATTTGTTGTCAAATTCTTCTAGTTTCCGGGACCTGTGTTATTTTTTAAATGCTGGTGACTGGTTGAATGTAACTTTTAAATGAGTTGAAAAAATATCCTCACTAAATGATTTGTTATCAAATTCTTCTAGTTTCAGGGACATGTGTTATTTTGTAAATGCTGGTGACTGGTTGAATGTAACTTTTAAATGAGTTGAAAAAATATCCTCACTAAATGATTTGTTATCAAATTCTTCTAGTTTCAGGGACATGTGTTATTTTGTAAATGCTGGTGACTGGTTGAATGTAACTTTTAAATGAGTAGAAAAAATATCCTCACTAAATGATTTGTTGTCAAATTCTTCTAGTTTCAGGGACCTGTGTTATTTTGTAAATGCTGGTGACTGGTTGAATGGAACTTTTAGATGAGTAGAAAAAAATATCCTCACTAAATGATTTGTTATAAAATTCTTCTAGTTTCAGGGACCTGTGTTATTTTGTAAATGCTGGTGACTGGTTGAATGTAACTTTTAAATGAGTAGAAAAAATATCCTCACTAAATGATTTGTTGTCAAATTCTTCTAGTTTCAGGGACCTGTGTTATTTTTTAAATGCTGGTGACTGGTTAAATGTAACTTTTAAATGAGTAGAAAAAATATCCTCACTAAATGATTTGTTGTCAAATTCTTCTAGTTTCAGGGACCTGTGTTATTTTGTAAATGCTGGTGACTGGTTGAATGTAACTTTTAAATGAGTAGAAAAAATATCCTCACTGAATGATTTGTTGTCAAATTCTTCTAGTTTCAGGGACATGTGTTATTTTGTAAATGCTGGTGACTGGTTGAATGTAACTTTTAAATGAGTTGAAAAAATATCCTCACTAAATGATTTGTTATCAAATTCTTCTAGTTTCAGGGACATGTGTTATTTTGTAAATGCTGGTGACTGGTTGAATGTAACTTTTAAATGAGTTGAAAAAATATCCTCACTAAATGATTTGTTATCAAATTCTTCTAGTTTCAGGGACATGTGTTATTTTGTAAATGCTGGTGACTGGTTGAATGTAACTTTTAAATGAGTAGAAAAAATATCCTCACTAAATGATTTGTTGTCAAATTCTTCTAGTTTCAGGGACCTGTGTTATTTTTTCAATGCTGGTGACTGGTTGAATGTAACTTTTAAATGAGTAGAAAAAATATCCTCACTAAATGATTTGTTGTCAAATTCTTCTAGTTTCAGGGACCTGAGTTATTTTTTAAATGCTGGTGACTGGTTGAATGTAACTTTTAAATGAGTAGAAAAAATATCTCACTAAATGATTTGTTGTCAAATTATTCTTGTTTCGGGACCTGTGTTATTTTTTAAATGCTGGTAACTGGTTGAATGTAACTTTTAAATGAGTAGAAAAAATATCCTCACTGAATGATTTGTTGTCAAATTCTTCTAGTTTCAGGGACCTGTGTTATTTTGTAAATGCTGGTGACTGGTTGAATGTAACTTTTAAATGAGTTGAAAAAATATCCTCACTAAATGATTTGTTATCAAATTCTTCTAGTTTCAGGGACATGTGTTATTTTGTAAATGCTGGTGACTGGTTGAATGTAACTTTTAAATGAGTAGAAAAAATATCCTCACTAAATGATTTGTTGTCAAATTCTTCTAGTTTCAGGGACCTGTGTTATTTTGTAAATGCTGGTGACTGGTTGAATGGAACTTTTAGATGAGTAGAAAAAATATCCTCACTAAATGATTTGTTATCAAATACTTCTAGTTTCAGGGACATGTGTTATTTTTTAAATGCTGGTGACTGGTTGAATGTAACTTTTAAATGAGTAGAAAAAATATCCTCACTAAATGATTTGTTGTCAAATTCTTCTAGTTTCAGGGACCTGTGTTATTTTTTAAATGCTGGTGACTGGTTGAATGTAACTTTTAAATGAGTAGAAAAAATATCCTCACTAAATGATTTGTTGTCAAATTCTTCTAGTTTCAGGGACCTGTGTTATTTTTTAAATGCTGGTGACTGGTTGAATGTAACTTTTAAATGAGTAGAAAAAATATCCTCACTAAATGATTTGTTGTCAAATTCTTCTAGTTTCAGGGACCTGTGTTATTTTTTAAATGCTGGTGACTGGTTGAATGTAACTTTTAAATGAGTAGAAAAATATCCTCACTAAATGATTTGTTGTCAAATTCTTCTAGTTTCAGGGACCTGTGTTATTTTTAAATGCTGGTGACTGGTTGAATGTAACTTTTAAATGAGTAAAAAAATATCCTCACTAAATGATTTGTTGTCAAATTCTTCTAGTTTCAGGGACCTGTGTTATTTTTTAAATGCTGGTGACTGGTTGAATGTAACTTTTAAATGAGTAGAAAATATCCTCACTAAATGATTTGTTGTCAAATTCTTCTAGTTTCAGGGACCTGTGTTATTTTTTAAATGCTGGTAACTGGTTGAATGTAACTTTTAAATGAGTAGAAAAAATATCCTCACTGAATGATTTGTTGTCAAATTCTTCTAGTTTCAGGGACCTGTGTTATTTTGTAAATGCTGGTGACTGGTTGAATGTAACTTTTAAATGAGTTGAAAAAATATCCTCACTAAATGATTTGTTATCAAATTCTTCTAGTTTCAGGGACATGTGTTATTTTGTAAATGCTGGTGACTGGTTGAATGTAACTTTTAAATGAGTAGAAAAAATATCCTCACTAAATGATTTGTTGTCAAATTCTTCTAGTTTCAGGGACCTGTGTTATTTTTAAATGCTGGTGACTGGTTGAATGTAACTTTTAAATGAGTAGAAAAAATATCCTCACTAAATGATTTGTTGTCAAATTCTTCTAGTTTCAGGGACCTTATTTTTTAAATGCTGGTGACTGGTTGAATGTAACTTTTAAATGAGTAGAAAAAATATCCTCACTAAATGATTTGTTGTCAAATTCTTCTAGTTTCAGGGACCTGTGTTATTTTTTAAATGCTGGTGACTGGTTGAATGTAACTTTTAAATGAGTAGAAAAAATATCCTCACTAAATGATTTGTTGTCAAATTCTTCTAGTTTCAGGGACCTGTGTTATTTTTTAAATGCTGGTGACTGGTTGAATGTAACTTTTAAATGAGTAGAAAAAATATCCTCACTAAATGATTTGTTGTCAAATTCTTCTAGTTTCAGGGACCTGTGTTATTTTTTAAATGCTGGTGACTGGTTGAATGTAACTTTTAAATGAGTAGAAAAAATATCCTCACTAAATGATTTGTTGTCAAATTCTTCTAGTTTCAGGGACCTGTGTTATTTTTAAATGCTGGTGACTGGTTGAATGTAACTTTTAAATGAGTAGAAAAAATATCCTCACTAAATGATTTGTTGTCAAATTCTTCTAGTTTCAGGGACCTGTGTTATTTTTTAAATGCTGGTGACTGGTTGAATGTAACTTTTAAATGAGTAGAAAAATATCCTCACTAAATGATTTGTTGTCAAATTCTTCTAGTTTCAGGGACCTGTGTTATTTTTTAAATGCTGGTGACTGGTTGAATGTAACTTTTAAATGAGTAGAAAAAATATCCTCACTAAATGATTTGTTGTCAAATTCTTCTAGTTTCAGGGACCTGTGTTATTTTTTAAATGCTGGTGACTGGTTGAATGTAACTTTTAAATGAGTAGAAAAAATATCCTCACTAAATGATTTGTTGTCAAATTCTTCTAGTTTCAGGGACCTGTGTTATTTTTTAAATGCTGGTGACTGGTTGAATGTAACTTTTAAATGAGAAAAAATATCCTCACTAAATGATTTGTTGTCAAATTCTTCTAGTTTCAGGGACCTGTGTTATTTTTTAAATGCTGGTGACTGGTTGAATGTAACTTTTAAATGAGTAGAAAAAATATCCTCACTAAATGATTTGTTGTCAAATTCTTCTAGTTTCAGGGACCTGTGTTATTTTTTTAAATGCTGGTGACTGGTTGAATGTAACTTTTAAATGAGTGAAAAAATATCCTCACTAAATGATTTGTTGTCAAATTCTTCTAGTTTCAGGGACCTGTGTTATTTTTTAAATGCTGGTGACTGGTTGAATGTAACTTTTAAATGAGTAGAAAAAATATCCTCACTAAATGATTTGTTGTCAAATTCTTCTAGTTTCAGGGACCTGTGTTATTTTTAAATGCTGGTGACTGGTTGAATGTAACTTTTAAATGAGTAGAAAAAATATCCTCACTAAATGATTTGTTGTCAAATTCTTCTAGTTTCAGGGACCTGTGTTATTTTTTTAAATGCTGGTGACTGGTTGAATGTAACTTTTAAATGAGTTGAAAAAATATCCTCACTAAATGATTTGTTGTCAAATTCTTCTAGTTTCAGGGACCTGTGTTATTTTTAAATGCTGGTGACTGGTTGAATGTAACTTTTAAATGAGTAGAAAAAATATCCTCACTAAATGATTTGTTGTCAAATTCTTCTAGTTTCAGGGACCTGTGTTATTTTTAAATGCTGGTGACTGGTTGAATGTAACTTTTAAATGAGTAGAAAAAATATCCTCACTAAATGATTTGTTGTCAAATTCTTCTAGTTTCAGGGACCTGTGTTATTTTTTAAATGCTGGTGACTGGTTGAATGTAACTTTTAAATGAGTAGAAAAAATATCCTCACTAAATGATTTGTTGTCAAATTCTTCTAGTTTCAGGGACCTGTGTTATTTTTTAAATGCTGGTGACTGGTTGAATGTAACTTTTAAATGAGTTGAAAAAATATCCTCACTAAATGATTTGTTGTCAAATTCTTCTAGTTTCAGGGACCTGTGTTATTTTTTAAATGCTGGTGACTGGTTGAATGTAACTTTTAAATGAGTAGAAAAAATATCCTCACTAAATGATTTGTTGTCAAATTCTTCTAGTTTCAGGGACCTGTGTTATTTTTTAAATGCTGGTGACTGGTTGAATGTAACTTTTAAATGAGTAGAAAAAATATCCTCACTAAATGATTTGTTGTCAAATTCTTCTAGTTTCAGGGACCTGTGTTATTTTTTAAATGCTGGTGACTGGTTGAATGTAACTTTTAAATGAGTAAAAAAATATCCTCACTAAATGATTTGTTGTCAAATTCTTCTAGTTTCAGGGACCTGTGTTATTTTTTAAATGCTGGTGACTGGTTGAATGTAACTTTTAAATGAGTAGAAAAAATATCCTCACTAAATGATTTGTTGTCAAATTCTTCTAGTTTCAGGGACCTGTGTTATTTTTTAAATGCTGGTGACTGGTTGAATGTAACTTTTAAATGAGTGAAAAAATATCCTCACTAAATGATTTGTTGTCAAATTCTTCTAGTTTCAGGGACCTGTGTTATTTTTTAAATGCTGGTGACTGGTTGAATGTAACTTTTAAATGAGTAGAAAAAATATCCTCACTAAATGATTTGTTGTCAAATTCTTCTAGTTTCAGGACCTGTGTTATTTTTAAATGCTGGTGACTGGTTGAATATAACTTTTAAATGAATAGA
>JALAJA010000123.1:137500-138547 GCA_023376005.1 Doryteuthis pealeii | reverse complement strand
TCAGCCTACAAATAAAATCATGATACTAAAACAGAATAATGCGCAAGAGATAATACCATTAGATTACCTAATACATTTCACGGAAATACCTGAAAACTCAAATTGTTATCAAATTTTAGTATAGTATACTTTACTATAATAATTTGACATTCGAATTAATAATGTTGTTTTTTTTAGATTATTTATTGTTTTACATAAACTTGATTACTTCTTCTAATTTTTGTCTTTTAGATATTAATTTGAAGTTTAGCAAATCGCGTCATTTATATTTTATTTTAAAAATATAGTTAATCATTGAATTAAAATGTCTTACTATATCATTATGTGATGGGCTAAACTTGCAAATCGGTCGGAAAATTATGGTGACCCAGAAAAAACAGAACCCACAAATTTTGCAATAAAACTGTTAATTTTAACTAGTTGCTACACCAATTCCACCCTGACAGTTAGAAAGGATAGAACAAAAACTCATCCGACAAGAATCGTCTGTAGAGTTTAACAAACAAAACATTTTTAAAAGAAATAATGCTGCCATATATATATATATATATATATATATATATATATATATATATGTATGTGTGTGTGTGTGTGTGTGTGTGTGTGTGTAGTATATCAAGAAAATTGAAAAAAAACACAGGTTTAAATAAGTTAAGTGGTAAGTTTATTGGCCAACTCTGCAGTGTTTCCATCTATTAATTAGATCATTCTCAGGGCATTTGTTGGTATAAGGAAGGAGATGAAAAAGAAAATTATCACAGAATAACGAGAAAAGCAAGCGATAGTCCTTGTTTATCAAACTGTTCAAAATTTGAAATCTGAAGAAAGGACGCTGAAAAATGGACGGTTTGAAATGTGACGTCAAATATTAATTTTTTCAGTGTGAGTATGAGAGTGTGTGAGTGTGTGTATCGAAAAAAGGCATTGTGTATTTTTAAGGTGTTTTGTGTGTGTGGTTGCGCGTGTGTGTATAAATGTTGTGCGATAAACGACATCAACTTATTTAAACCTGTGTTTTTTTCAATTTTCTTAATATACTACATACCG
>JALAJA010000123.1:125000-132500 GCA_023376005.1 Doryteuthis pealeii | reverse complement strand
TCCCTCATACGAGTAAGATACGTCATGGTCAACATTTATGCGGAGTTTAACAGGTTTGAATTAAGTGATTTCCTTTTCCTAGACTGGTTGCCTAACCAATATTAAAGCGTCCAATCTCTCCTAGTATTTAGGGTATTAAATGTTATGTGAAATACAAACAACATTGTCCAGGATTTGAACTCGTCTAGCCGGCTCGATATCTTACGACGATAAACATTACCGACGAGCTCCTCCATCCAAATGTATTTCTTCATATTATTACTTGTTCATGGAGGGTGCAACCAAATTCGTATGCATACGTGTGTATGATTGGTTTGGTTTGGTTTGTTTTGTTTTGTTTTACGGCATATCAACCTCAGTGGGTCATTTGATGCCGATAAAGTTTTGAAATAAATCAATTCTTAATGGATAATACAATTCATTTATAAATACATTTTTCTATTTAACCCATAGATGGGGCCCTAACAGATACTACCACTCCGGGCCAGAGTGGACCAGGGAGCAATGGTGATGAAGGTGTGCTCCACATTCCCCAAACCTCCAGAACTGGAACCTCACCATCAGATAGAGTTTAACGTCATTCCCAGGACATGTAGACCCACAGCCACCGCCTTCTAGCACCCATATGATAAAAAAGGGGTTGGGGCTTGCCATAAGGGCAATATGGTTGGGAAAATCATATAGGCGCTAGGGCTTGACGTGACCAAGCCGATTGATCGAAGGGGGCCTCTCCGACCGCCTGTCTAGCCCAAGATAGGGCCAAAGTGGAGTATTGCATGTCATGAACTGCTCATTCACCTGGGCTCTGTCCTTAAGCATCACGGGTCGCCACCCACGGCCAACAGGTGGCCCCATTGGGGGAGTTTTACCCCTCTGCAGAGGTGCAGTCGGTGCATTCTAACGCCCCAGCCGACAGGGCGGGTGTGTATGATCATACGTTTAGTATTCCCGTCAATTTGCATACATGTATACACTTGACAATACATGTTTGAAAGGCATTTTGCATTTGCACATCGCTAAATTCAATTTTTACATCTTCACTGCAAGCTCCCGTTATGCAAAAAAAAAAAAAAAAAAAAAAAACAGGGGAGGCCCGGATAGAAACGAAAATAAAAATGCCGCTCCTTTTGTTTGATAAGGCGCCTAACCGCCTAGGACGCCAACGGATAAGGAACGTCGCAAACAATCGATTATTAAATTTTCACTTATGTCAAGACGCTGAACTTGACAGTCATTTCAGAGTTGTTTACGAAATGTCCGCTAAAAGCCAAACATATTTCTCTAAGAAGACCAAGAAATGTACGTGATCGTAATTGTATGACGTCGCTAATAGTGAAGTTCCTTTAAAAAACGATTTTTGTATTATTATTATTGATGAAAGTAACACCGAAAATCATCCCTGGGCTAGAAACAATCGTTCGGTTTTTTATGATATTATCACAAAAAAGATATATATATATACTGGCTCTTTGTCACTTTTTCTCTGTCTCTGTCTCTCTCTTTCACTCACTCGCTCTTCCCCCCTCTCTCTCTCTCTCTCTCTCTCTCTCTCTCTCTCTCTCTCATCTTCTGTCTCTGTCTCTGTCTGTCTGTCTCTCTCTCTCTCTCTCTATATATATATATATATATATGTGTGTGTGTGTGTGTGGGAGATGTGAGGAACACCTTTCAAAATCTCTCCTCACTAACGCTTACCCACCCACTTGACCTCGCCTCCTATCCAACTCCCTTCTATAAAGAACTTGATAACCTGATAATTCATTAAAACGACTGATGATGCCGAGCTCAAAGCTCCAGCGAAATATATCCTACATACTATTGTCGGAGTTTCGTTCTTGTGTTCCTCATATCTCCACCACATTCTGTCGGATTCATTCCAATCCTTTTTCCACACACACGCACACACACACACACACACACACATATATATATATATATATATATATATATATATGAGGAAAAAATGAGGAAAGAAAAGAAATGTAAAAGGCTAAAATGAATTTAATCGATATCACATTAATCGATATCACTTACACATGTGTTTCGGTCAGGTTATGTGAGTGAAAATATTTTGCACACATAGAAGATTCGACCTTCATCAGAGTGAACATTTATTTTGAATGAAAAATTCGTTGGGGAAAACAAGAGAGAAATATTTGGAATTTTCGAAAATCAAATTTTTAAAAAGACATTTGGAACGCTGAAATAGACCGTTAGAATTTGGATATTTTTTTTTCTAGGGGTTATGGTAGAAAATAGATTTGTATTACAAAAAAATAAAGTGTTATTATTTAAATAATAACACTTTATTTTTAAATATGCAAGTGTGGGGCGCCCAGCAAGGAACTACATTGACCAGCGAAGATGCTGGTTGCTCCGCAGAGGACCTCCCAGGTGCAATGAATGATAGGGAAGGTTGGCGAGAGATTGTCATGGATACCCGTGCTGCATGCGCGACATGATGATGATTATAATGGAGATTGTTTGTTTGTCTGTCTGTAACGGAAACTATTTTACTGCTCATGATTTTATTTTTATTTCAACTTTAATTATTAATAAAATTGCGTTACGTTATTAATACTGTTGACCATATCTAATATTAATAAAAAATAAATTATGAGAAAAATTGCGATAAAATCATAACGCTGAAATTAATTTGAAATAAAACATACATTTAGAAAACAAATAATATTGTATATATACGAATAATATACGAATATATACGAAAATAGGAATTTCCGGTTAAATTAAACAAAGAAAAGACGAAAACGTGACAAAGGATTTTTCCCGGTAGAGGCGAACAAAGAAGTCAAAAAACGGAAGCGAGGCTTTCCGGCCAGAGAAGCAGGGATAGGATAAAGAAATATATAGCAGGGGTCCGTTATCAGATCAAAAGATAAAGATGCGTAGGAGTGTCTATGAATATAAAGGGCTTGAGGGTTCGAGCCGTTAGTCAGTCAGTCATACAGCGGACGGCGAATAGAGCACAAGGAGCGACGGTCGACACGGTCCATCGCTGCCAGCGGGCAGTGAGGTTCGTCCAACCCTTCCACCTCACCATTGCCAGATCCCAACAGTAGTAGTAGTCATCGTCAACCCTTGGGCATTCCTAATGTCACGCTCTCCACCTACCAGCCGAGGGAGAGAAATAAAGTCAACTCCTACTATACCCATGTGTTGTGGTTTCTTAAGTCCGACTACATACTTCGCTACGTAACATATAAGACTTAGTGCCGGTAAAGAAGGCGCTATATAATATATAGAATTTGATGCCAGTACGTAACAATAACAGGAGGTTGAGTTCAGCAGATGTTGTCTTTTTATGCATCTATATATTTTAATATTCTTATAATTTTCTTCTTTTTTTTTTTCATTTTTTTTTTTGTCTTTCAGTTAATTTCCTTTATGAAGATCGCTAGTTATATATCTCTATATCTTATTATAATGGAGATTGTGGGTTTGTCTGTCTGTAACCGAAACTATATTACTATACAAGTCACAATTCCTTTAGTTATTTACATCATATTCTCCATGATTTTATTTTTATTTAAACCTCAATTATTAATAAAATTGTTTTACTTACACTGTTGACCATATCCACATACTAATAACATGCAATTGTATTTATATATACAACAAAATAGAAGTTCACAGTGTGAATGGGAAGGCTAATTTGCATATTGATTTTTAAAAATTGATTTTAATAAATATATGCTTAGTATTATTGATTTCTAATTGTTTGGTTTTATCTTATTGAATATGATCAAAAATCTCTTCAATAAATCTTAAAAGAAATCCCTTAACAAGATAAAATAACTGTCATTTTATTCTTTACTTCCTCTTATAACTAAATACTTAAATTAGAAAAAATAACAATGAAAGACGAGATGATGGAAGAGGAAGTTCAGTTGTTCCATTTTTATTATACTACCTCTGTTTCAAATTATACCCCTCTGTTCAAATCTTTTTATCTGTATTTATTTAGTTTCATTAGCCTTTCTAATTAATACAATATTTATTACATTAAAACTTAAATACTTGCACCCGGAGGGTGCATATATTGCTAGTTCTTATAATTTCTTCTTTTTTTTTCATTTATTATTTTTTGTCTTTCAGTTAATTTCCTTTATGAAGATCGCTAGTTATATATCTCTATATTTTTATAATATGTTTATAATTTTCTTTCTCTCTTTTTTGTTTTTCAGTTAACCCCCTCTACGAAGATCGCTTGTGAGGTCTGCTGCCGAGGGCTATGTTACGCCATCTGCCTAAATCTACAAGTCTTATTAAAATAAAATAAATTAAAAAAAAAAACAATTTTTAAAAAATATATCAATGAAAAGTTGCGCTAATCGCCTCTAGCTCCTACTGCTGCCGCCGCTTTGTTTAATCTCCGCAGATAATCTACTGACTTGAACCCCTCCACCATGATTATTAAAGTCGACCGCTGCCGACCATTCAAAAAAAAAAAAAAGAAATGAAATGCAAAAAAAAAAAAGTTGAAAAAAAGAAAATATAGCCACGATTACTGACGAAGCAGCTGATATTCTTTGTCGCTCTCTGCAAGAGCCGAAAGAAATGAAAAGAAAATTGATTTAAAAAATATATATATATATAAGGGATGGCTTCGGGTATCGCATTGGACTCAGGTGAGGGGAAAGTCAGCGAGGGAGGGGATTTTTTTTTTAATTATATATATTTTTTTCTTTTCGGGTGGAGAGAAAAGAGACCTCGGCATCCTTACCTTGATGGGGAAAATTTTTTTATGGGTGCTGTTTTTAAACGAACTTAAACACAACCAAAAAAATATATTTGGTTGTTTCTTTTTTTTTGTTTTTTTTCCTGTTTTTAGGGAAAAAAATTAAATTTGCGATAAACTTGGGTAAAAAAAAAAAAAAATAGAGAAAAAAAATGACGAAAATCGCTTTTATTGTTGACGAATTTTTTTTTCGTTTTTGATTTTTTTTTTTTAAATATTGTTTCTTCAAGAAAAAAAAATGAATATGAAGGAAACATTCTTCTATTTTCCTTCCTTCCACCTGAGACTCTTCCATCGGAATCATTAAAAAAAAAACAACCCCAAAAAAAAGAAACAAAAAATTCAAAAAATATTTGCAAAAAACAACAAAAAACACAAAACTATAAAAACAGCAAACAAAGACATTATAGGATGTTTTTAAAAATATTTGCTTTTTATAAAACTGTCGACAAAGAAAAAGCAAAGGACAAAACCAATTTCTTTTTCTGAAACACACACGCACACACTCACGCACACACACAATCTCATATATATATATATATATATATATATATATATATATATATACATAAAAGAACTTTAAAGAGTTATCTCTTTTGGTAAGATTCAGGCTTGCGAAGTATATGTGCACAGTTTCCTGCCTTAGAAAAGGAAGAGCTACTTTTCTTTTTTTTTTGTTTGTTTTGTTTTGTTTTTTTCCTCTCTTTTTGTACCTTTCTCTCTTTCTATCTCTATCACAGTATATATATATGTATATATATATATATATATATATATATGTACATGATGTATATATATATATGTGTGTGTTATATTATATATTGAATATATATATACATATATATATACATATATACACACACACACATATATATATATTATATTATATGTATGTCTTTGTGTGTCTATTACTGTTTATTTTGCAAGGAAGAAACTACGTGACAATTATAGATTTGAAAGAAAAAAACGCAAAGTACAAACTATGCAGGATGATTAAGAAGGTTCTGGCTATTCATTAAAAAAATTGATGAATGTTTTATTGACAAATTAGAAAAAACAAAACAAAACGACACTGTATAAAACTTGTTCTTTAGAATTAAAGACAGGAAACACAGGAAACACAGGAAACACGGTCCGTAAAGGAAGAAAAAGGAAAGAATGATTATCGAAACGGTACTAAAAAAAAAAACAAGGAAAGAAAGACAGAAAAGTTCTTTAGGGTTAAAAGCAAAAAGACTTCTTTTTTTTTTAAATTAAAAAAAAATGGCAAGACATTGGCTACCCTGAAATACAGGAAGAAAAAAAATGGAGTCAGTTTCAGAAGAGAGAAACGGAATCTCAAAAAAAAAGAAAAAATGGTGATCATGGCAAAAAAAAAAAAAATATTGAAACTGTTATATGAAATGTCTTGAAAAATGCCCCGAAAGATGGATATGTTTGTTTTTTTTGTTTTCTTTATCTATTTTTTTTTGTTTTTGTTTTTCGTTATTTATTCATTTTTTCTACAATGTTTTTGGACGATCAATGTTATTATTTTGCTGTATTTCAAACACACACACATACAAAAAAAAAATGCAAAATGAAACAAAAAAAATTGTCACATATTTGCGTCTTTATTTCATGTTCATTTAAGTTACCACAGTATAAATAAGCGGAGACCAAGAGGCAACAAACCACATCAAAACTAGCTTCATTATTATTATTATTATTATTATTATTATTATTATTATTATTATTATTATTATTATTATTATTATTATTATTATTATCGAAAAAACACATAGCACGAACATTCTAGCAATGATTTTGTTCTTATTATTATTATTGAGACTCGTACCGGATCTTCAATAATAATAATAATAATAATAATAATAATAATGATAATAATGGACTGGGTATTATTATTATTATTATTATTATTATTATTTATATAATTTTCAGGTTTACTTCTCGCTTTCTTCTTCTTCTTCTTCTTCTTCTTCTTCTTCTTCTTCTTTTTTATTATTATTATTATTATTATTATTATTATTATTATTATTATTTCCCTCCTTGTGAGTTGTTTACTCCAGTGTAAGTTGATGGTCTTTCACTAGAGTCTGAGTGGCAACAAGTCTGCTCATGTCTCCAGGACTCTTCTATTATTATTATTATTATTATTCCAATAAAGTCGCAACTGATTGATGTCCGGGACCTTTGTGAAGACAAGAAGCATTCCCACCACCCCATTGTTTGCATTCCCGTTTCGACTCTTTTCAACTTTCTTCAGTGCTCTGACAACTACCGGTACAACTGTCACCAACATGTCTCCTATAATGTTTCTTCCGTTATTCTGCAAACGCGCAAAAATTATTGATTTTGGTTCATTTCTTTTTCATTCTATGCTAAGCTAGACAAAGCGAGAGTCAATATTTGGCATAACGTAGATTATTATTATTATTATTATTATTATTATTATTATTATTATTATTATTATTATTATTATTATGCGTTGGCTGGTGGTCATTTACAGAAGGTTGAATGACAGTAAGCCTTTTTAGGTCTTGAGGACTCTTCTGAGTATTTTAGCAGATCTCAACAATTCTGTTATCTGGATGGTCTCAATTCTTCCCCTGATTTCCAATTCCCCCCAATTCCAAACCCTTGCGGACCATTCCAAGGGCAACAACGACAATTGGTATAACCTTCACCCTCAAAGTTGGGGTTTTTTTTCAGTTCTCTGGCAAGGTCCAGGTATTTGTCTA
>JALAJA010000123.1:102500-115000 GCA_023376005.1 Doryteuthis pealeii | reverse complement strand
GATGCTAAAGAATAATCTCCTTGGTCTAGCGCTAGTGAAAAGTGGATAGACTCTCTCGCTGTCAGGCTGATACCGACATCAAGCCGCCCTGACGACTTTACTTACATATATATATATATATATATATATATATATATATATATATATATATATATATGTGTGTGTGTGTGTGTGTGTGTGTGTGTGTGTATGTGGTGTGTATTTGTATAAATACGCTGTTTCCATCTACAAAATGTACAGACACATACAAAAACACACATGTATATACATACACATATATACATACATATACATGAATATATATATATATGAATATATGTATATGTATATATATATATATATATATATATATGTGTGTGTGTGTGTGTGTATGTGTGTGTGTGTATGTGTGTGTCCCTGTGTATTTGTATAAATACGTTATATCCATCTACAAAATGTACAGACAAATACAAAAAACACACATGTATGTACATACACATATATACATACATATGCATGAATATACATATATGTACATACATAATATATATTATATATATATATATATATATATATATATATATATATACATTTATATATATGTATAAATCTTTTATATCAATGTAAAAATGTGCAAACTCATACAAACACACATACATATATTTTATACATACAGAGGTAGTGAGATAGATAAGTAAACGCGTTTTCGATATAAATATAGACATATATATATATATAAATGAATGAGTACTATATATATATATATATATATATATATATATATATATATATTATATATATATCGATAATAACTAGATTTAAAATGTACCCCGAGTTGAATTCGATCCTTGTTTGCTATTTTCCTTTTCAAACAGTACCACCCCTTAACATACCCAATTACAGCCAATTTGGGTGTCAGATACACCCAAACACAAATACATACACATACACATATACAAACACTAACATGAAAGTATACATCTATACCTATATCTGTATATATATATATATATATTATAGTATTACAGTGTACATTGAAATAACCTACTCAAGTTTACCCTTTATTGTCTATATATATATATATATATATATATATATATATATATATATATATATATATACGATTAAAATTGAATGGTTTAAAAACTACCGACTTAAGTTTCTCGCAGTAGCGCGAATCATCAGGTAGTTGTTAAACCATTCGATTTTAATAGTCTATTTAGCTCTTTAAATTGAGCACTTTTTAATCAGTTTTAGGAAAAATCCAGAAATAAATAAGATTTTATACCTATTTGCTAGGTGGATTTAATGGTAAATGCGATATATATATGTCTTTATATAAAAAACAGCAAATAGTTTGATTGTAAAAATATACTACCAAACATCAACCGGGGAGAAAAACATTTTTGACCAAGATAGTCGTACCAACAAAAAATAATCTATTGGTACAGTATTTGGCCAAAAGAAAAACAATTTATATGTATATATATGTATATAAGATATAGATATATATTCATGTAAAGGCTAGGAGAAAAGCTAACAAGTAAAAAGTGCTCAATACCCAAGTAGAGCAAATAATAAAGATAAATCTAATGAGTCAGACGAACCTACTATTAGTTTTGCCTAATGCTCTTTAGGGCTAAGATATATATATATATGAATGAGACAAATGTCACCGTATTAAAAAATATTCTAAAACTTGGCTTAATTTCATCAAATAAAATCATCGACGTATATAACAAATCAATTAATAATAGTGCTTATTGGCGCTATACGATCTCCATGGATTATTTCTTGACAGTCAAAGAAATCGATATTATCCCTCAAATTTGAATTCGTAAAGATTGATTTTTAGATTTATTGAAACTATGATTAGATAATATCTCCACAAATTTTGGCATGGACGTTGTGTTACCCTAACTTATATCGTCAGGGTAATTCATTAAAAATACAGGGAGGAATATATGATGACTTTTAAAAATACATAGCAAACATATAATGATACTGAGGTACTTGGGTATGGTCATTTCTAGGAAATATTTCTGATCTTGGCATAATGTGATATTAAATCAGATATAAAAAATAAATATTAACTGCTTTAAGAAAATGACCAACCTCGTTGCAGACAAATACACACACAAACACACACACACACACACACACACACACACATACAGACACATACATACATTTGTAGGGCTGGGTTTATTGCCCAGCGCCTGAGGGGAATGCCTACGGGGTCGACGCAATCTTTATGCGCCCACATAAAAATGAGACCTTGTGTCCAGCCCTCGTAAGTGGGATGAGAGTAAAACCTACACACACACACACACACACACACACATATATATATATATATATATATATATATATATATATATATATATATATATGCACAATATCAATTCACTTGCACAACAAGTACTGGTATTTATAAAAATGCACTGTGGTAGAGCGGTTATATATACATAAAGGGAAATCAGCAAACAGGGTTCGAGTTCTTGTCGATATATTTTATTCACCTTAAAGTCTTTAGGAAAGGTAGTTGATAGTCTTCATTCATGAAAGAAAGCACGGACTAATAATTGCTTGTTCTAAATTAATGTATGAAGGAATAAATAGAACAATTGTCTATTGTCCCTATAAATACATATGAATTATAGGATATTCTAAAAGAATCAAGAATAATTTATAGGCACAAGCACAACGGGCCCTTAACATCACTCTCACAAAGACAAAGAAATATATATATATATAATATATATATGAATAATAATTATATAAATAATAAAAAGATTACAGGTTAACAAACAACACCATAGTTACCTTCTTTTTTTTACACTTGCATTGTGATAGCCTTCAAAACTAACACCAAACCAATATAAACCTAATGCTGTAAGCAAATTATAAAACACTATATATATATATATATATATATATATATATATATATATATATATATATAATATATATATATGTGTGTGTGTGTGTGTCTGTGTATTTCATGAGTGTTTGTTTGCGCATATGCTTGGTTTCGTAAGTATATATATACATATACATACAAGTATGTGTATGAATAATACATATGTACATATAATATATATATATATATATATATATATATGTATGTGTGTGTGTGTGTGTGTGTGTGTGTGTGTGTGTGTGCATGTATAAGACGGAATGTATTTATGAGTCAGATAACTCTTATATATATATATATGTATATATATATATATATAAAGAGAGATATTTGCAAATAATATACATATATATATATATGAATAGAGAGAGAGAGAAAGATAGATAGATAGATATTCATATATATATATATATATATACATATATATATATACAGACACATATATATGTTAAGACACAATTATTCACTTATATGAATACATTTAACACACGTACATACACACAGAGACAAACAGACAGACAAACTAACAAACACCCCCACATTACAGTCTCCCTAAAAACCATCCCCACATACTGAATCCCAAAAAACATATGTGCACATTGCCAAATACATACACATATCTTCTTTTAAGGTAATATAAACCAGTTTTCTGCATGCGTGTACTTGCTTTTTTGGCTAAAACATGATCAATAACATATATATATATATATATATATATATATATATATATATATATATATATATATATATGCATATGTTGATAAATAAGCGTATAGTTTTGCATGAATTGTATTTTTTATTCAAAATTCCCCTTTTCTCCATTACTTGTTTTTAATCTTTTTTAATCTTTTTAAAAATTTGAATGCGACTAAATAGTAGTTTACCCTCCAAAATTTTGAGAAAAAAAATAATTAAAAAAAGGAAGAAAAAAAAATTTTACAAAAAAATAAATCTTTTTTCCAATTTATTAAAACCTTCCAATTCTTTCCTTACCCTACAAATATACCCTTGGAGATTTTTTTGTTCAATCTTTAACCCTCTTTAAAAACCAATTTCGTCTCTTTTTAAAAAAAATCTACCCGTTTCATGTCAATCCCATATTTGAGTGTTACCTTCTTATTTTATTTTTTTTACCCTCTTGTTCTGAATTATTTAAACCCAAAAAATAAATAAAATTTCTTTAAAAAAAAACAACAAATAAATAAAAACTCTAAACGCGTTTTTTCCGATAAAAGCTATGACGCATGCAAATTATATCAACATATATATATACATTTATCTTGAATGAAACGGCTGGTATAAAAACTGTTACTCATTTCAAATCCAATATTTAAAAGTTTACAAAAAAAAAATTAAATAAATAAATAAGAGATATAACGATTTGTCTCTTTTATTTAAACAACTAATCGCTATATGAAAAACCCAAAAAATCATTATATCTAAGATCTCGTTCTTTGTCGTTCTCGCTCGAAGTCTCGCATCTCCGAGAATTTAAAATAACATAGGCAGCAAATATTAATTCTAAAAGAATAACAAAAAAAAATCTCTTTTCATTGCTTTTGATTTCATTATTTATTTTAAGAACAGTAGATTCGAAGCTTAATTTTGTGATGCTTACATATATATATGTATATATATATATAATGTTAAAAAAATTATCTTTAAAGATAAATGAAATTACGAAAAAAAAAAAGATTAAACATGTTTACTTTCTAAAGAGGGTGCAAATGCAGAATAGCGCGCAAGAGATAATATCATAATCGCATTTTATGTATAAATATTATTAGATTACGGAAATTCCCGACCTTAAAACTAATCCTAACACTAACCTAACCCTAAAACGAACTCGGACACTAACCCTAATCCTAGCGCGCCTGAGGCGCCACTTGAATGGGAACGCCGACGGGATCGATGCAATTTTTCCCACCTACCACCCACGAGCTTCGGCTTATGGGTGGGCCCACATGAAAATGTCCTTATGTCTCGCCCTCATACGTGGGATGAGAGACAAATATCCTAACCCTAACCCTAAAACAAACTCGGACACTAACCCTAACCTTAGCACGCCTGAGGCGTCCCCTTGAGGGGGAATGCCGACGAGATCGATGCAATTTTCCCACCTACCACCCATGAGCTTCGCTTGTGGTGGGCCCACATGCCCTTGTGTCACGCCCTCATAAGTGGGATGAGAGGCAAATATCCTAACCCTAACCATAGCGTCTCAAAGGTTTCGGGTATTTCTATGAAATGTAATGATTTTTATACGTAATCTAATGATATTATCTCTTGCGCGCTATTATGATTTAGTACTAAAATTTTAAACATGGCTGTACTAATGAAGAATAGCGCGCATATGATAATATCATTATATCGTTTAGTTCAGTCGGTAGAGCGTCCTCCAGTGTATAACAAGGTTCCTGGTTCGATACCGGTCCTCGCCAATTCAGCGTATAAATAGCATATCTGTGCGTTAAAATAAGAAGCTGATGGTAAGTGTGGCGCCTCACCTCAGACCCAAAAAAAATTCCTTAGTCTAGCGCAAGTGAAAAGGGGATAGACTTCCCCGCTGTCTTATTACTTACTTTACTTTTACGTAAAAAAAATATATATTTACGAAAATACCCGAAACCTCTGTGTCGCTAGGGTTAAGGTTAGAAACTACAGTTCATCCCCGATACCAACCCGCCCAGGCTATGTAGTTCCAGTAGAAAAAAATTGGACACTATTCCATCGTCTCTCGTAGACAGTAGGACGCCAACCAACCAACCACTTCGGGGGTTTCAGTAATCAAATGCTATTTATACGTAAAATGCGATTCTAATGATAGTATCTCTTGCGCGCTATTCTGCATTCGCAGCCTTAAGAGCAACATGAAAAAATAATTGCTTTTAATGAGCGATAAGAAAAACAAAACAAAAAAAAACAAAAAAACAATCTTTTCATTCATTTTCTTTCATTTTTTCTTTCTCTTACTTCCGCAGGAAAAAAAAAAAAAAGTTTATATTCCGTGAAACTTAAAGTTGTGTTTAATTTTTTTTCTCAAAAGACGATATTTTTTCAGTTGACATTTGTTATGTAAAAAAAAAAAAAAAATAAAATAAAATAAAAAGATAAATCTGACCGTAAAACTGTAAATGTCTGTCTGTCTGTATGTATGTTTGTCTGTCACGCACCTTATAACGGCAAACCTTTTTCTAATTCTCTCATTATTATTATTATTATTATTATTATTATTATTATTATTTACAGGTTGAATTTCACAAATCCGGGATTCACAATTCCGGTAGCTTCAATAGTCCGGACAGTGATTTGAATATAGTGGAAATTAGGTGTTATTTCTTATAGGGGGTAGGTATGACCAAAACAATTTTGTCTGCAAATCTTGTTCTGTGTCCTTTCAAGTTGCCGGATTGATCTGATTAAATCTGGCGAAAATTGGCTGATGTATTTGACATAACTTATTTCCCAAGTACTTTCCGCCCTATCGTGGGCTATCTTCGTTAGAGTTGTTCAACAATATATATATATATATATATATACCACACACACATATTTATTCGCTCATATATATTTAACATATATATATTTAACACACACACATATATATATATATATATTATATATATATATAAGCTTACATATTGACTCACACCGATTAAACATACACACACACAGACATATATATATATATATATATATATATATATATATATATATCCAACACACACATATCTATACACCCAGATATATTTAACAGACACACGCACACATGTATACATGTATATATTTACACACACATAACTATGTTAATAGAAAAAACTTATTGACACACACACATATATATGTAACATAATCACAAGTATACATGTATATATTTGTACACACTTAGAGCTATTGAATGTATATATTTACGCACATAGATTGACGTGTATATATTGACAAACACACACATATACGCATATATATTAATACACACAGACACAGACACACAAACACACACACATACACATACACACATATATATATGTGTATATAAGTGAATGATATCAAGTGTTTCCTTGATAGGATTCAGACAAACTTGAGAACCCAAACGTACATATATATATATATATATATATATATAATATATATATATATAGTTAAAACATAATGGTAAAATGAATGAATGGATGAAATAAAAATGAATAAAATGAGGGGGGATAATGAAAAATCCTTTCCAAGTGACCCCTCTCAAAAGTATTAAAACACTTTTTGAGAGTGGGGGCCCTGATAGAAAGTTTTCTCATCTATTATTAGACTCCTTTGAAGCACAAGTTAAATAATATTTTTATGATTTCATTAAGAAATCAAATCCGTCTCTTGACTTTGTAATGTGATATATATAATATATATATATATATATATTATATATATATATATATATATATATAAAGATGTGCGTATATATTTTACATATACGGAGTAATTAAGTTTTAAATAGATGATGTCATTCCTTAGTTACTTTGGCTTTAAGTAAGGAATACTTAACTAAGTAGTAATTAATAAGAATACTTAGTTACATTTAACTTAGACTGTGACTCAGGAATTACATCGACTTAGTTAAGAATAAGTTAGGGTCCTGATGAGATCATTGAAATCGAAACCAGGTAGACACTCAACTTTTCATTATTTCTATACTAATATATATATATATACATATATATATATATATATATATATTATATTATATATATATATATATATGTATAAATATATATAGGTATAGATAGAAACGTTATCTATTAATCTATCTCTCTGTCTCTCTTTCTCTCTGGCTGGCTGGCTGGCTGTCAGTCTTTCTGGCTGTCTGTCTGTCTCTCTCTCTCTCTCTCCACACACACACACACACACACAAATATATATATATATATATATATATATATTATAATATATATATGTATATGTATGTATATCTGTTCGGTTATTATCCAATAGAACAACGATTTATGTTGAAGTAGATTTTATTTCAAATTTAGAAAAATATCTCTAATTTAATAGGGTCCACGTATATATATATATATATATATATATATATATATATATATATATATATATACTTTGGTGCGGTACCAAGTTTCTTGGTACAAGGTGATTCTAGGTGGGTCCTAATTCTCTACCAGTAGTTTGTTGTAGAGTTCAGGTTCCGTTGAGAGCTCAATGATTAATTATATAAATAAAAATATATCAGTGGTCTGAAGAAGCTCGTGAGCATACTCGCGAGTGAAAATGGTCCATAACCACGATACCCATGGTATTTAAGGCCTTTTATTCCCAAATAACAAATATAATATATATATATATTATATATATATATATAACATAGTATAATATATTCACTTTCATCTGTCCGGAAAATTCGTTACTCCGGAATATGTCTGGTCCCAAGTTTTCCGGATTAGTGAGATTCGACCTGTACCTCGGAGTAAATCCAAATTTCCGCTCTAAAATATGTTATTGTTGATACTTGTTCATGATAATGTTGATGATGATGATGATGATATGATGATAATGATGATAATGTTGATGACGATGATGATGATGATGATGATGGAGGTATGATGTTGATCACGTGTCAATATGAAGAGCAATTTTACATCTGTCCAGTAATTTTTTCTTTTTTTTTTCCAAGAAAAAAAACAAAAAACAAAAAACAAAATTTGAAAACGAATACAAAAAAAAAATGAATTAAGACGAACAAAAAAAAAAAAAACTGACGCAAAAAGACAGCAAGCAAGCCATTAAAAATGTGTATTGACCTTTTTTTTCATTTTTCACTTTTTTTTTTTTTTTCATTTACGATGAAACAAGAAACGGGATAGAAAATAAATAAATAAATTAAAATAAATAAATAAATAAAAATTTAAAAAAATAACAAAAAAAACTTGTGTTGCTTTTCTTTTATTTGAAAAAAAATGTTTGCATGTTTTTTTTTTTGTTTTTTAAATTTCTTTTTCTATTTCTCGGAATTTTTGAGAAGGCGGTCCTGAGCTAAATTTGGATGGATGATGAACGAATCCCGTAAGACATCCTCTATGCTGCGCTTTCGTCTGGTAAGAGAGAGGTTGGTCACCTCTAGCTGCGTTTTAAGGATGTCTGCAATAATAATCTCTATTTCTCGAATTACTCTGAATTTTTGAGAAGGCGTTCCTGAGCTAAATTTGGATGGATGATGAACGAATCCCGTAAGACATCATCTATGCTGCGCTTTCGTCTGGTAAGAGAGAGATTGGTCACCTCTAGCTGCGTTTTAAGGATGTCTGCAAGAATGATCTCAGGTGTTTTTTTTAACCCCTTCCAGCTGGGACAAAGTATCTTCAAAGATTTGAATGTGGCAATATATATATATATATTGAAAAAATAAAATAAAACAAAAAAAAAAAAACTTGTGTTGCTTTTCTTTTATTTAAAAAAAAATGTTTGCATGTTTTTTTGTTTTTTTTTATTTCTATTTCTCGGAATTACTCTGAATTTTTGAGAAGGCGGTCCTGGGCCTGTTGCATAGCGGCCTTCTTCTCTACTCTAAATCAGCATACGGCCGGACCACTCCGTCAAATCTTCGTCTAGCAATTATGGGACACTACTATATCAAATCGTCCCGGCTGCTGGCCGATGTAAAGTTGGATGAAGTCAACACACATCTCTATCATATTTAAAAGGACTTCTTTATTTGCTTCTTCTTCTTCTAGCTCGGTGATGCGTGTACAGGGCATGGGACTTGAAGTTGGCGGCTACCAAATGAGGAAGTCAAGATGAGACTACAAAAACTGCTATCTGCCACACGTGGGGCCTTGTTGAATGGTGGCTAAGTAACAGGTACGCCCCCACACACACACACACAGGGGAGAGGAGAGCGTGTCAACTCTCTCTCTCACGACTGCTGTCCGAATGAACTCACACAACCGACTGGTCTCGATCAACTCTTGACTGTTGACTGCTGACTGCTGACTGCCCCTGCTGTTTGACTGTAACGCTTAAGTACCCACAACCCGCCCACACATCTCTTGTTCGCTTGACCGGAAGTCCTTACTTCCCTTTCCAGTCTCTTTGTTCAATTTTCCGTTTGTTCAGAGGAAGTCTTTTGTTATACTAGACTTTCTGTCTACCTTATCCATTGTCTTCTTAGTTCAATTTTTCTTTGTCTTTTCGAACATCCCGCGCAAAACAAATGCGACGATCGCTAACCAATAACAAGCCAAATTTGGACGGATGATGAACGAATCCCGAAAGACATCCTCTATGCTGCGCTTTCGTCTGGTAAGAGACGGGTTGGTCGCCTCTGGCTGTGTTTTAAAGAGGCCTGCAAGAATGATCGCAGGTGTTTTTTTATTACCCCTTCCAGCTGGGACAAAGTATCTTCAAAGATTTGAATGTGGCAATATATATATATATATATTATATATATATATTGAAAAAATAAATAAAGGAAAGAAAGTATAGAATGGATGAGATAGGATATTTTAATCAATTTTACTTACATGTGTTTCGGTCAGGAGTATATCCATGTGTACATTATTCAAACTATTATTATTTTTAAATAACCAAATGAAATGAAATAATAATAATAGAAAAATTGTAGAAATGTTCCGCAAAGGATTTACTCTGATGATGGTCGAATTTTCTTTGTGTGCGGAACATTTCTACATTTTTTCTATTTTTTCTATTATTATCATTTCATTTCATTTGGTTATTTTTTAAATTAATTGTTTGAATAATGTACACGTGGATAAACTCCTGACCGAAACACGTGTAACTAAAATTGATTAAAATATCCTATTTATCCATTCTATACTTTCTTTCTTTTATTTCTTTTTTAAACATACCGTCGGATTCACTTCCAGTTTCATTTTACATATATATATATATATATATATATATATATATGTGTGTGTGTGTGTGTGTGTGTTGTGTGTGTTTGTGTGTGTGTGTAAAATTCAACAAAACAGATGTTTCTTGTTTAACAATTTTATTAACGATCATTTCAAGCTTTTTGCCCAACTTTTTAAAAATATTTGGATGGATTTCGTGGGTACTTGGGATATAAACTTTGGTGGACTAATCCATGGATTCCATCCAAATATTTAAAAGAAATTGTCCAGAAAGTTTGTAAAGATCGCTAATAAAATTGTTAAAGACGAGACATCTGTTGTGTTCAATTTTACATATATAAATGAAAGAATGCAGCTCTAGACAGCACTCGGTGGTGGCTGGCTCTCCGTAGCGGACTGTTCATGTCTGAAGCCACCCTGGCGCAACACCATGAAGCCAAGATGTCTATAAGAAAGCGGCGGCAACAAAGCACCGGCACATCAACATCTTCAGGGAGAGCTTCACATGCGACATCTGCGGTCGGGTCTGTTTTTCGAAAATTGGACTTCACAGTCACAGGAGGCGCTGTAACTTCAGGGGCACATAAATTATTTAGTCTTCCGAGACTGCAATGCCGATAACGATATTTAGATTATTTGACAGTCCATAAGCAAGTAGGTTTTTATATTTTACCGAAACCAGCTAAATAGAATCTTCTTAAATTTTTTACTAACAAATATTTCATGTACTTACCCCTTTGACTCTATAAATTTAAAAAATGAGTAATTAAAGTAATTTTAAAAATCTATTTTAAAGCATGATATACAATTTTAGTTGAGCGTAAAAAGAACTTTTCTTTTGTTTTATTAAAACAAAACAAAAGTTATTCTCTGTAGATAGAAAGGGAAGGGGATTCTCTGGCTGCTGGTTATTACGTGTAGTGACTTGTGTCTCTGTTAATCACTATCCATCTCCCCCTTCATTGGCATATAGAGAGGAAAAGAGAGTTATGCAGAATGTAAGACGGAGACGGGTCAGTTTTTGACTTAATTGCAAATTACGATTAATTAGAACCAATTAAAGTGGAAACTTTTTCAAACATTTAGTAGTCCTAAAACTAAGCTAAAATTTAGTATAACTTTTGTGTCATTTAACTCACAAGCAAAAAAGCCTTTAGGGATCAAATGTTGAAAATCTCAGATTTAGTATAATAATAATAATAATAATAATAATAATAATAATAATAGAAGATATCTATCTATCTATCTATCTATCTATCTATATATATATATATATATATATATATATATATATATATTAGACTAGATTATTCTGTCTATTGTCCTACACCTTTGTTTTTTTTTATTTATATAAAATTTCTGCCGAATGTTCCTGATTTCGACAATAAATACCTGAAGAAGGTGCAACGAAGCCCCGGTACATCAAAACCTTTAGTTACAGACTTCACATGTGACATCTGTGATCGGTGCTGTTTTTCGAAAATTGGACTTCACAGTCACAGGAGGCGGTGTAACTTCAGGGGCGCATAAATTATTTAGTCTTCCGAGACTGCAATGCCGATAACGATATTTGGATTATTATGATTATCGTCCTCACCTTTATTGTCATCTACACGACATTTCGGCCAAAGATTCCCGTATCGTACCTAAAATACCTGGATCGGGCCGGACGAAACATTGGCTGAAATGTTGTGTATGTAAAAAATAAAGTGGAGGACAACAGTCCGAATAATCCA
>JALAJA010000123.1:67500-100000 GCA_023376005.1 Doryteuthis pealeii | reverse complement strand
GCATGTGCATTAATGTCTTCTTTCATAAAATGCCACAGTGCAATTTACAGCTGGCATTTTGGTTTGGCACAAAATCACAAGAATCATGCACTTAGTGCGAACCAATCTCATTAACAACCATGATCTACTGGCCTAGATCCCCGAACCAATAAACCATGAGGCGAGATGCCTATAACAGTAAACGTCATCTTAACATTTCAATTTGGTCAGTGACTCTAATTGAGGGACTCACTTTCGCAAATGACAAGAGAAAAATGACGCACACACTCTTCTTTTTGCGTCCATTTTGTAGATCATTTTGTAGAGTGATGTTTAGCCAGTGCAAATAATTACGCATCTCACTTTCGAGAAGGCAGCGTAAAAGACGATAAAAAAAAGTTGTATATACACATTGACTGACAGGATATGTCAATAATTATAGGTGCATCGGGCGAAAAGAAAATAATTTTTCGACGTACGTTTACATAGATAAATATATGGATTGATAAATGGATATATAGATAGGGAGATATACCGTTGGTTAGTTGGTTAGGTTTATGGCTTCAAATACCTATTTTTAATATTAATAATTAACATACAATTACATATTACAGTTAACCTATTAAAACTGTGGTTTTTAGCATTATATTTGGTCTGGTTCGTTGTAAGAGTGTAATAGAGATAGTAAGGTATTTAAAGGAGAGTGACAAGAATAATAAAAAGAATTTAATATTACAGTTACAGGAAGGTGTTAGAGAAATAACATTTATCGACGTACATTTATATAGATAAATGTGTAGATTGATAGATGTATATATAGATAAGGAGATATACAGTTGGTTAGTTAGATGGTTAGGTTTATGGCTTCAAGTAACTATTTTTAATATTGATAATTAACACACAATTAAACTTTACAGTTCACTTATTAAAACATTTGGGTTCAGGATGAGATTGAATCTAGTTGGTTCTTGGGGTGTAGTATTGAGATAGGAGGTTATTAAAAAAAAGAGTGACACAACTAATAAAAAGATTAGAGTTTCAGGGAAAGATTGAAGTTGTATATACACATTGACTGACAGGATATGTCAATAATTATAGGTGTATCGAGCGTAAAGAAATAGTAATTTTAAGACGTACATTTACATAGATAATATATGGATTGATAAATGGATATATAGATAGAAAGATATACAGTTAGTTTCTTGTTTTGTTTGTTTTGTTTTGTTTTACAGCATATCAACCTCAGTGGGTTATTTAATGCCGATAAAGTTTTGAAATAAGTCAAGTCTTAATGGATAATACATATTGTTATAAATACATTTTCTATTCAACCCATAGATGGGACCCTAACAGGTACTACCACTCCGGGTCAGAGTGGACCAGGGAGCAATGGTGATGAAGGGGTGCTCCACATTCCCCAAACCTCCAAAACTGGAACCTCGCGATCAGAGAGTTTAACGTCATTCCCAGGACATGTAGACCCGCAGCCATCGCCTTCTAGCATCCATATGATAAAGAGAGGTCGGGACTTGCCATAAGGGCTATAGGGTTGGGAAAATCATATAGGTGCTAGGGCTTGACGTGACCAGCCAATTGATCGGAGGGGGCCTCTCCGATCGCCCGTCTAGCCCAAGATAGGACCAAAGTGGAGTATTTCCTGCAAGTCATGAACTGCTCATCCACCTGGGTTCTATTCTTAAGCATCACGGGTAGCCACCAACGGCCAACAGGGGGCCCCATTGGGGGAGTCCTACCCTTCTGCAGAGGTGCAGTCGGTGCATTCTAACGGCCCAGCCGACAGTGATTTTTTTTTTTAAATTCTCTTCGAACATTTCTAATAATTCTCCGTTTTTCCCCAACGAATTTTTTCATTCAAAATAAAATTTCACTCTGATGAAGGTCGAATCTTCTCTGTGTGCGGAATATTTTCACACAGATGAACTGACCGAAACACATGTGTAAGTGATATTGATTAAATTCATCTTTTATTATCCATTCTATTCTTTCTTTTCTTTATTCATTCTTCCTCATATTGTCGGAATCATTTTCAATTTCCATTTTACACAACACACACACACACATATATATATATATATATATATATATATATATATATATATATATATATATATATATATATATATTTTAAGATCTATATATCAACACAAAAAAATATAGAAATACATTAGGAAACATATTACTATGTAAATGTATTATGAATCATGTTACTATAGAAATACATTATGAATCATGTTACTATAGAAATACATTACGAAACATATTACTATAGAAATACATTACGAATCGTGTTACTATAGAAATACTTTATGAAATATGTTACTATAGAAATACATTAGGAAACATGTTACTATATTATGTTTCTATATTATGAATCGTGTTACTATAGAAATACATTACGAATCATGTTACTATAGAAATACATTATGAATCCTGTTACTATAGAAATGCATTAGGAGTCATGTTACTATAGAAATACATTATGAATCATGTTACTATAGAAATACATTACAAATCATGTTTGCTATAGAAATACATTATGAATCATGTTACTATAGAAATACATTGAATCATGTTAGTATAGAAATACATTACGAAACATATTACTATAGAATAACATTATGAATCATGTTACTATAGAAATACATTAGGAATCATGTTAAAAATTCTCCGTTTTTCCCAACGAATTTTTTTATTCAAAATAAAATTTCACTCTAATGAACGTCGAATCTTCTCTTGTGTGCGAAATACTTTCACACAGACGAACTGACCGAAACACATGTGTAAGTGATATTGATTAAATTCATCTTTTATTATCCATTCTATTCTTTCTTTCTTTTTCATTCTTCCTCATATTGTCGGATTCATTTCCAATTTCCATTTTTACACAACACACACAACACAACACACACACACACATATATATATATATATATATATATATATATATATATATATTCTTAAGATCTATATATCAATATACTCAAGTATTCATATATATATAATATATATATACACATTCCGTGAGATGACAGATGAAAAGAAAAATCCGATTATATAATCGAGTCTAATGAAAAAAATATTTGCCTAACCGGATAGGAAAGCGAAAACAATTTATTGAACAAAAGGATAAATCCGTGACGGTTTCCTATTACGGATTCGTAATTATATGAAACAGATTCTTTTAAGATTGAATATCATTTTTTTATATAAATGTGTTTTCGTGTGCGTGTTTGTAAGTGTATATTTGCGTGTGTGTGTGTTGCGAGAGAGAGAGAGAGTGTGGATGTGTCTGTTTGTGTGTTGTGGAAGCTTGGAATAAAATCGGTATAAGGAAAGGAAAGCTATACGGAAAATCAAATTGGAAATGTTACTATAGAAAAGCGTTGGGAATGATGTTGCTATAGAAATACATTACGAATCATGTTACTATAGAAATACATTATGAATCATGTTACTGTAGAATACATTAGAACCATGTTACTATAGAAATACATTACGAATCATGTTACTAAAGAAATACATTATGAAACATGTTTACTATAGAAATTCATTAGGAATCCTGTTACTATGAAATACATTAGGGAAACATAATTACTTATAGATGTTACATAGGACACGTTACTATAGAAATACATTAGGAAATGTTACTATAATACATTACATTATAGAATAATGAAACATTAGGAAACATGTTCTATAGAAATACATTATGAATCTACTATAGAAATATATTAGAATCATGTTACATGAAATACATTATAAACATTTACTATAGAAATACATTATGAATCATGTTACTATAGAAATACATTACGAATCACGTTATACTATAGAAATACATTAGGAAACATGTTACTATAGAAATACATTACGAATCACGTTACTATAGAAATACATTATGAATCATGTTACTATAGAAATACATTAGGAAACATGTTAATATAGAAATAAATTAGGAATCATGTTACTATAGAAATACATTATGAATCATGTTACTATAGAAATATATTACGAATCATGTTACTAAAGAAATACATTAGGAAACATATTACTATAGAAATACATTACGAATCATGTTACTGTAGAAATACATTATGAATCATGTTACTATAGAAATACATTCGGAAACATATTACTATAGAAATACATTACGAATCATTTACTATAGAAATACATTCGGAAACATATTACTATAGAAATACATTATGAAAATGTTACTATAAATACATAAGGAAACATGTTACTATAGAAATACATTGTGAATCATGTTACTATAGAAATAAATTAGGAATCATGTTACTATAGAAATACATTACGGATCATGTTACTATAGAAATACATTATGAATCATGTTACTATAGAAATTTCACACGGGCTGGATATATAAGATTTAGCTGGCATGCCTAGTCAGTTCTCCCGATGGTACATCTAGAGCACTGAAACCATAGTAGACAGAAATTAGTAGACTGATTACCTACCCAAGGTTAAAGAGCCCAGTCTGCCCTACTATTTAACCCATAGCTGGGGGGAGAATATATGGATTCATACCTTTCCCAAGGGTATTAGAGCTATGTGAAATGCCGACAGCTTCGTCTAGGAATTGAACTCGAAATCGACGAGTTCATATATATATATATATGTGTGTGTGTGTGTGTGTGTGTGTGTGTGTGTGTGTGTGTGTGTGTTGCTACTTCTGATACATACTTAGAATTTAAACTCAGACGTTTTTTCGACATCTAAATTGATTGTTTAAAATTTGACCAATTTTTTTCACACCAATTTTCAATTATTGAAGTTTATGGGAATTGCTTAATAACTTCAGACGGTTTTTTTTATAAGTCTGCTGTGTCTTTTGTAAGTGATAAACGTGGCATTCTATATTTATGAGTTGTTCAGCTTTTAAGAGATGTGTTTAGTTATTTTGTGCTTGCCATAAGAACAATAGGGTTGGGGCACATATAATAGGGTAACGCACATATCATATTAACCAAGTTGTGTTACACATGTGCTTAGTTAGTGGGTACCATTATCGAACCTAGAATCTTGAATAGAAAAATTTAATATCTAGCAAGAACGAATAAATCAAAATGTCTTCGGCATAAAATAACCCAACAAGAAGTGACATGCCGTAAAATTAACCGTTTAAACCTTTACTTTCTCTTATTTCTTCTTCCTCTCTTTCTATAGCAGTCCTCTCACAGTTTTATTTCTACTATCAAACTCCGGTGGACCTTCATAATCACGTTACAAAGGTATGCAATCAACTACTCAGGAGTTAATAAAAGTTTTGGAAAACCTGAACTTTCAGACCCCCCCCCCTCATCTAAAATGTTTGTCTTTATTTTTTATTGTTCTTCTTTCAATGGATTATTATCGATTGCACACCAATCTATCAGACTGTGGAAAAAAAATTCAAAAAAGTTATTTATTTTTCGAGTTTTTAGGGGTGCTCACAGCCCCGTACAAGTTTATAGTAAAGCGACCCCCCATATCGGACCCGCTCGAAAGGAAACTGGCGCAAATTTGTCAAAGTTAGGGTGGCCCAGAAAAAACAGAACCCAAATTATTTATTATCGAGCGGTTCCGATATGGGGGATGGATTTACTATAAACTTATACGGGGAAATGAGCACCCCTGAAAATTCGAAAAATAAAGAATTTTTTAGAATTTTTTTTTTTTTTTTACAATCTGATAGATTGGTGTGTAAACGATAATAATCCATTGAAGAAAAAGAAAAGAAATTACAAAGAAAAATGTTTTTTTCAGCGGTTCCGATATGGGTGATCGGTTTACGATAAATTTATACGAGGAACTGAGCACCCCTGAAAACTCGAAAAATAAATAACTTTTAAATATTTTTTTTTACAATCGATCCGATAGATTTGTGTGCAATCGATAATAATCCGTTGAAAAAAAAAAAGATTAAAAAACTAACATTTTAGATGGGGGGGGGGGGGTCTGAAACTTCAGGTCCGCCAAAGTTTTTAATCTTGTTTAGGTAACCAATCTAGAAGAAAGAAAACTTTGAATTCAAACCTGTTAAACCCCACTTAAGCAATTGACCGTATGTTAAATTCTGCTCGTACAGTGGGATTTGAAAATACACACTCTGCTGAAAATTCAACTTTGTGTCACATCCTGTCTGTTGAAGGAGGAGTTGGTTAAATAAATATAAATGGGGTCTTAATAGATACTACAAAATCCAGATCAGACCTCTGAGTAATGGCAACAAGTTCTGGGATAGGAGCCGCACCATCAGATTCATACACAGGACACCATATCTTTGGTGTGTGGTGGGGTGGTCATATCTCTCTGCAGACCCAGTCAAGTTTGGGCTTGTGCAAAACTAGGCTAATCTAAATCTTATTATAATGAAGATTCGGTAATTGTCTGTCTGTAACCAAAACTTCGTCACTGCTTGTTGGTAAAAAATTTGCTAAACCTGCCGATGTAGAAAAAAACTATTATTTTTGGCAGTTGAAATAAATTATCACATGAAGCAAATTGCGCTCAGTTAGCGTTATTTGAACCCAGAATCTTGCGATCTCTAGGCTGTTGCTCTACTGAGTGAGCTAAACCGGTTGATACAAGCAAATGTTTTTTGGTTGTTCTTTGTTTTGTTTTTTTCCTTTATTTTTAAATAAAAAATTCCTTCGTTGTTGTTTTCTTATTATAGCCCTTCTAGTTTGCTGTAAATGTAACACGGTACATTGGGATAAAATAGTACATATATAATACCAGTCATGTATTTATTAAAACTTGTTTTTAAAAAAAACAATGAGGACTGTCTAATGTTGCATGTTCAAATTTTGAGTGTATTTATTCTATGCTATTTTTAGTAATGGGACGTAAGCAGTGGCGTATTTTTTGTTACAGACAAAAACCGGAAGCGAATCTCCATTATTAATAGATACTTCCAATGACTTATTCCTGTGAGTTTTCCATTGGTCAAAGCACTGCTGAAATTCTTTAGATATAGTGTAAAACTCAATCGTTGTTTTTTGGTTTTTTTTGGGTTTTTTTTTAAACGTCTCCCACATTTTTTAGAAAATTAGAAAATTGCCTGGTTCTAGAGTTGGTGAAGATGATCGTTTGACTTTATGTTTGTTTGTTTTGTTTTGTTTTGTTTTACGGCATGTCAACCTCAGTGGGTCATTTAATGCCGATAAAGTTTTGAAATAAATCAATTCTTAATGGATAATACAATTTTGTTTATAAACATGTTTTTCTATTCAACCCATAGATGGGACCCTAACAGGTACTACCACTCCGAGTCAAAGTGGACCAGGGAGCAATGATGATGAAGGGATGCTCCACATTCCCCAAACCTCCAAAACTGGAACCTCACCATCAGATAGAGTTTAACGTCATTCCCAGGACATGTAGACCCACAGCCACCGCCTTCTAGCACCCATACGATAAAAAGGGGTTGGGGCTTGCCATAAGGGCAATAGGATTGGGAAAATCATATAGGTTCTAGGGCTTGACTTTATGGTTTGACTTTATGTTACCAAATTCTCTCCAGTCGGGCAACGTCGGTTAACCCTTCTAGTTTGCCGTAAATGTAACACGGTACATTGGTATTGGTTATGCAACCTCTTCGCGATAAATTCATGTTTCTTTGAATAAAAAAAGAAAGAGATTAACTAATCTGAGATTAAGGCGATGGATTAATCCGCAAGGCAATATTAAAAATAAGATTGGATTAGAGTTAAGATTATAACGAAACAATGTTATTCAGTACGATGGACACCGCGAAAGTAGGTAGGAATATACAAGGGAGTAGCAAAAAAAATCGGATACTACGAGTTTTAAAAGCGAATTAAGAATAATTAAAACTTTTATTTAAGGTTAAACTTTGTCTAAATCGATAAGTAGTAGCATAATAACCAACAGTAAAAAAAGCAAAATATGATTACATATGCAGTTTATTTTAAAAAGATTTAAAACTATTTGTTTTGGTCAATTTCGACGATATCCGCCATTCAGCCTCTTTTTCGATGGTTTTAAGTGCTTGTTTACAATTTTACTGTAACATTCGCGATTGCAAAAGAATTTACCAAAAATCAGGTAATTATCCGATTTTAATGAAATTTCAATTGAATAAGTGCTTGTTTACAATTTTACTGTAACATTCGCGATTGCAAAAGAATTTACCAAAAATCAGGTAATTATCCGATTTTAATGAAATTCAATTGAATAAGTGCTTGTTTACAATTTTACTGTAACATTCGCGATTGCAAAAGAATTTACCAAAAATCAGGTAATTATCCGATTTTAATGAAATTTCAATTGAATAAGTGCTTGTTTACAATTTTACTGTAACATTCGCGATTGCAAAAGAATTTACCAAAAATCAGGTAATTATCCGATTTTAATGAAATTTCAATTGAATAAGTGCTTGTTTACAATTTTACTGTAACATTCGCGATTGCAAAAGAATTTACCAAAAATCAGGTAATTATCCGATTTTAATGAAATTTTCAATTGAATAAGTGCTTGTTTACAATTTTACTGTAACATTCGCGATTGCAAAAGAATTTACCAAAAATCAGGTAATTATCCGATTTAATGAAATTTCAATTGAATAAGTGCTTGTTTACAATTTACTGTAACATTCGCGATTGCAAAAGAATTTACCAAAAATCAGGTAATTATCGATTTTAATGAAATTTCAATTGAATAAGTGCTTGTTTACAATTTTACTGTAACATTCGCGATTGCAAAAGAATTTACCAAAAATCAGGTAATTATCCGATTTTAATGAAATTTCAATTGAATAAGTGCTTGTTTACAATTTTACTGTAACATTCGCGATTGCAAAAAAATTTACCAAAAATCAGGTAATTATCCGATTTTAATGAAATTTCAATTGAATAAGTGCTTGTTTACAATTTTACTGTAACATTCGCGATTGCAAAAGAATTTACCAAAAATCAGGTAATTATCCGATTTTAATGAAATTTCAATTGAATAAGTGCTTGTTTACAATTTTACTGTAACATTCGCGATTGCAAAAGAATTTACCAAAAATCAGGTAATTATCCGATTTTAATGAAATTTCAATTGAATAAGTGCTTTGTTTACAATTTTACTGTAACATTCGCGATTGCAAAAGAATTTACCAAAAATCAGGTAATTATCCGATTTTAATGAAATTTTCAGTATTGATTTAACAATTAATGAATTTTATAATGCGTCAGTTATTTTATTTCAAAACTTTAATTTAGTATTTTTGCTATGAAAAATTAATATATAAAATTCATTTAAAATATGAAAATCCTGATGTTAAGTTTAAAATGTTATATATTTAGATTCTAAAAATAAATATCTACTTAATGCAAAACTTATTTTAGGCGCCAAAATGATAAGTTTTAAAAAAAAACTCGATTGAAAATGTACCCCCTTCCCATTTTAAGCAGAAAAAACATCGATGTATAATTTTTTCTTTTATAAAATAATAGCCAATTGAATAATTATCGAAATGAGTAAAAAAGAAATCTCCAAAAACGTAATTATTTATTATTTTTTTACATTTAATTTTTCAATTTTCGGTACTTATTTTCTCATAGAAGCGCAACGGTAATCTTTTTTTGTTTGTTTCTATTCATAACTTCGGTCTTTTATCTCATTATTTATACTGTAATTAGTATCGAAAATGACCAACTTGCAAAAATTGTTACGCCCCCAACATAAGGTGGGTCAAAATTAAGTGACCTGAAAAAAATGAAAAAGTTTTGAAATAAAATAAATAATGCTTTATAAAGATTATTCACTGATACATAAACACTGAAGATTTCATTAAAATCAGATAATTCCCTGATTTTTGGTAAATTATTTTCTGTAGGGGGGCTAAAGTCATTTTGTCAAAAATGCATTTTAGGCTCCGTTTGCCAGTCCCTAGAATATACCCAACCCTTTCGCTACCATTGGTTGGCTGGAATACACGGCAAATTTAGGGGAAAAGAGAAACTATCGATTCGGTCTCCTGCCACACGCCTGGGAAAAGTCAAAATTGGTTGTCGGCGAATTTTTACGACTACGCCAGTCCCAATGTTTGGCCTCCGAACTCTCCAGATCTTAACACCAGGGATTATTATGCATCCATGGCTGCTGAGAAAGACACCAATCGCCGTGCTAGTACTACAAAAGCCCAGTTAATCGACAGAATTAAGGTAGTTTTTGAGACCCTTCCAAGGGTAACTGTAACATCAGCACTTTTTCTTTTTCCTTAATAAACAGTCAAAAATATCCCGAACACCCCATATATATATATATATATATATATATATATATATATATATATATGAAGTGGTCAAACAATGTGTTTGAAATGGAGAAGGCCGATTCGCCATTCTCAAACACATTGTTTGACCACTTCATACTGTCGTGCCATAAGTCACCCAAAAAGTGCGATACACATCAGTTTAAAAATGAACGAGAAATTCTGGGGAAGCCAGCTAGTGTAGTGGTTAGAATGTCCGCCTGTCAGCCTGGCAGGTAGGGTTCAAATCGCGCACAAAACACAGCCCTGTCTATAGCTCTGCTGATGAGACCTAATGGGCTGAAATGTAAATACAGAGATGACTTTTTCTCGATTTGTATACGCTTTACATTTAAACCGATATGCACGCCTAATTCATTTAATTATAATTAATTAATTAACAAATTAGGTATGACTTTAATTAAGCACACACGCATATATATATATATATATGTGTGTGTATTTGGGCAGCATTCTTTCATTTATACATGTAGAATTAAACAAAAGACACATCTCCTGTTTAACAATTTTATTTTTGATCTTTTCGAGTTTTCTGTCCAAATTTTTAATATTTGGGTGGAATTCGTGGATAAGTCCACCAAAGTTCAAGTCCCGAGTACTTTCGGCACTTCGAAGTGCCATCATCAGGGGTTATGTGTTCCAGTTTTTTTTTTTAATTATATTAATGTGGAGGCTGGAAGGAGAAGAATTGATGAGAAATGTGTTATAGGCATTTTACATTGACGTGTCTAGGCTAACAACGAACAGTGCGCATGAACGTGATTTACGATAGAACAGCTTGACATCCTCTTTCTGTCCTCCTATCTGAAAAAGAACCCACGAGCCTAGAAAGAAATAAACAACCGCCTTTCGACTATACAACTTTCGTATGTTGTTTCTCTGAGCTCGTTAGCTCGGCGACAAGACAAAAAATTACTTGAATGAAAAACTTGATAATGTCGTTCACTTTTTCTACGTAGCGATGAGGATGTTCAATACTTAAATGGGTTGGATTTTACGGTATATCAACCCTTGTTGGGTTATTTTATGCCGAACACTTTTTGTTTTATTCATTCTTGAAGGATAAACACTTTTTTAAACTCAATTTTGTAAACATTATATAAACTCAATATAAATTTATATAATATAAACTTTTCTTCGATTTAACCCATAGATGGGACCTTAACAGGTACTACAAATATGGGTTAGAATGGACCTGGGAGTAATAGTGATGAAGGGGTACTCCACATTACCAACAGCTCCGGAATTGGAACTTTACCATTAGAGAGACAGAGAGAGACAGAGAGAGAGAGACAGAGAGACAGAGAGACAGAGACAGAGACACAGAGTTTAACGTCATAATGTTATGTACCCATGTTGCCGGTATATAAGCAAGAGTTCCTTTGGGATAGAGAGAGAGAGACAGAGAAAGAGAGTTAGTGAACCAACATAGAGAATGTCAGACAGAGAGACAGGCAGTTGTTTACTTACTTGTTCTCTTCCTCTCTTTCTATTTCGGCCATGATGAGAACATCTAGATTCTTGCTTTACTTCTTTGTATCTTCTAACTTGTTGCTGTTTCATTTTCTAACTAAGGCCTTCTTTTCAAGTCATACACAATCAATTAACAAGACTTGTAGTTACTTTGATCGAAGGTTTATTTTAGCCCCTTTTCACTCATGATGCGGAGTCACAACGTAGGACACGTCTGATTCACTTGAGATCTAGTTGTAAACTGATTAACTAACTAAATCTCACGTGACTTGCGAGATTCTAACTGTCATTCTAACAGTAATTTTCCATTCCCTGATATGAAAACACTGGCCCCTTAGAATTATCCTACAGGATGTTGCCAATAATCTATGCAATAATAACCAGAATATTACATCTCTCAGCCACCACATTCTCGTATTATGCTGATATTTAATATTATTGTTTTATTCTCCAATTAATGATTTTATATAGAAACCAATTAAAATATATATTTACCAACCCCTCCGAACGAGCAGGATGTGACACAGGGTCAATTTATTAAGCGGGGTTTAACAGGTTTGTATTCTGAGTTTTCTTTCTCCTAGACTGGCTACCTAGCCATGGTTAAAGACTCCAGTCTGTCCTGCTATTTACCCATAGCTGGCGGGAGAATTGGATTCATACCTTTCCCAAGGGTATTAGCGCTATGTGAAGTTCAAACAGCTTCGTCAAGGAATTGAACCCGAGTCGACGAGTTCATTTCCTATGACTCTACCCATTAGACCACGCGCCTCCATATAATGTATAATTAAAATAAGTGTAATCTTTTTATATGCGTTCTTATTTCATTTCGTTAGTCGTTCTAATTTAATATATTTCCTTACATTGAAACTTAAATACATACACCCGAAGAACGCATATTCTTGCTAGTATTAATGATAGATTAAAAAAAGTAACTTACTACAATTAAATTCATCTGATAATTAAAATAAGTATAATCTCTTTGTATGTGTTCTTATTTAATTTCATTACATTGAAACTTAAATACATACACCAAAGGGTGTATATTCTTGCTTGTACCTCTAAATAAGTTAAAACTTTTTTTCGAGTGTAATAGAAGTGAAAGTTCTTTGGTTTTTTTTAGGGCGTGCGTGCGGGGGTTTGCGGGGGGGTGTCCGTGAGGGTAAGTAATTAATCACATTCTTGTAGACTTGGATTTTCGGATTCCCTCCACCCCCAAAACCCGAACCTACTATCCACACACACACCCTCACCTCTTTCTTCAAAAAGGAAATATTGTTATTACCCGTGAAACGATTTTCAATACAATATAAATCATATTTTATGTGTCCGATGTCAACGAATTCGATACGCCTTGAGTAAGGGGACAATTGAAAACAGTCAGCGCAAAATGAAGGTAAGACAATAAGGGAGAAAGAGAAAGTGATAGTGAAAGTAGAATGGAAAATGAAAGTGAAACCACAAATCAACGTCGAGAATGGTAGACGAAATCTACGACACATGAATAGTAAAAGCGCGGGAAACATAAGTAAAAAGAAGAAAAACAGAAGCAGCGTGTCTGGCTGGACAAATGACTTGTCACTTTTAAGAAAGAGAAACATTGAAAAGACGCCTAAAGGCAACTCATATACACACACACACACACACACACACACATATATATATATATATATATATATATATATATATATATATATATATATAAGAAATATGTTTAAAAAAAAACAGGTTAAACATTTTAAAAGTACAATAAAAGGTTTAGGCTAAAAAATGGCTATGAAAAATGAAGAAGCCAGAGAATAAAAAGTACAAGAGAAAAAAAAAAATAAATTGATATTTCAGAATATATATACACACACACACACACACACACACACACACACACATACACACACACACACACATATATATATATATATATATAATATATATATATATATATATATATATATACATGTGTGTGTGTGTGTGTGAATGTATATATATTCTAAAATATCAAATTATTTTTTTTATTCTCTTGTAATTTTCATTATATATATATATATATATATATATATATATATATATATATATATATAGAGAGAGAGAGAGAGAGAGAGAGATTTGGTATCTCCGTATGCTTCTAGTGCGTATATATATTTGAGATGTATTTTTGTATGTGTATCCGTTGTTGGAAATACATATACCAGGTTTGGGCATAGGTGTGAAGCATTAACGTATTATATTATGCTAATTTTGTTACCATAATATGTTAGTTAAGGAATAAATATAAGAAAACTCTGTAGTTTTTTTAGTTTCTTTTATTTAGACGTAGTGGTAAATTTTCAGGACAGTGACGTCCCTTCTTCCTGACTGTGAATCATGATTCAAAAAAAATAAAAGAAACTAAAAATACTACTACTTTTCTGATATTTATTCCTTGACTAACATATTATGGTAACAACAATAGCATAATATAGTACGTTAATGCTTCACATCTATGCCCAAACCTGGTATATGTATTGCCAACAACGGATACAGATACTAAAATACATCTAATATATATATATATATATATATATATATATATATATATATATATATATACTGTAGTGTGAGATGGTCACTATTTCAGCTTTTGCTGGAATGGTGTACCAAAGGCAGTATTAATTGGTAGAGTGCTCAATATAAAATAGAGCTGTTATATAATATAATAAGATAAATATATAGGTTTTACATATCTATTTATTGGGTGACAAAGGAACATTCACAACCATATTGGTTTCATGCGATGCATTCATCAGGTGAAGATGTTTCAAATGTATATATATATATATATATATATATATATATATATATATATATGGGGAGTGTAGGTGTGTGCATGTGTGCGTGTGTGTGTATTGGGGATGGTGTAACAACTCTACATTCTCTGTTTCGATCTGGTTTCTTTGTTTAATGGCATATCAACAATCTTGGGTTATTTAAAGTCAAACTCATCCTAGTAGAGGAATAGAAGTGGTACTCTTTAACACATAGCTGGGTGGATAAAGAGGTTCATACCTTTCCCAAGGGTATTAGTCCGAAAGTGATATCCTTTGAGGTTAGACGCCATACTATCTGGAATGTTAATCCTTTACTCTGTGTGAGGGCTCCATTTATTTTATTATTTATTTATCTGTATCCTTAATCTTTTGTGTTGACCGGTTCATTTAAAAAAATATCCTTAATCACCTTCCTGCCCTAATATAACACTAGGGTTAACATGCCATACGACCCATCAAACATGTATGCGTTTGAGATATGTGGCTTTTGGGTGGGTGGGTGTGTGTTTGGGGGTGTATGGGTTTGGGGTGGGTGTGTTGCGTGTGTGTTTCACGTGCTTGAAAAATAAAAACGATTCACAAAATAAAGCGTTGACACATCGTTTTTTTTCATGTACACGCTTTATCTTATATTCGTTGGGAGAAATTCCCTGTTGTATTTATAGTTCAAATCCTTTGTCTTAGAAGGGTTAGGATAATTTAGGTAATATATATATATATATATATATATATATATATATATATATAGAGAGAGAGAGAGAGAGAGAGAGATTTTGCGTCTCCGTATGCTTCTAGTGCGTATATATATATATATATATATATATATATATATATTATATATTAATAATATGAAGGCAATTACAATGCGTATAAAAAATAAAAACAAAAAGATGTTATTTTTTGTCTTATCGATTTCGGAGTATAGTCTTCTTGTGATCGATAATTCTGCCTTGCTCAGGCGTAGGGATAAAAGTAATTGGTAATTTGCTTGAAGCATTGTTAAGTATGTTATTAATAATTTGAAGGCAATTACAATGCGTATAAAAAATAAAAACAAAAAGATGTTATTTTTTGTCCTATCGATTTCGGAGTATAGTCTTCTTGTGATCGCAAATTCCGCCTTGCTCAGGCGTAGGGATAAAAGTAATTGGTAATTTGCTTGAAGCATACTTAACGTATGTTATCAATAATTTGAAGGCAAATTATATATATATATATATATATATATATATATATATATATATATATATCAAGAAAAAATTGTTTGTTCCAGAAACAGGTATAAATAAAGATCAGAATGAAAATGCTGAATATTGTGTTCTTAATCTTATTTATTTACCGATATTTCGAGGTTTATCTCTCTTTCTGAAAAGTTTAAGATACACTGAGTATACTTCTCTTGTCTGTGCTGTTAGGGTCACGAGGTCTTGGGTCAGACCGTATATATATTGGGGATCATCTGTGCAGTATAAATAGCTGCAAAATCAACTATAGTGATCAGCAATTTTCTATTCTATACAAGGCCAGGACTAATCACCACCTGCATGTCCTCGACGCGGTCGACATTTTGTTTCTACTGCCCGACCTTGTGTTGACAACCACATTTAAAACACTCCCTAGTAATTTTTACTGGCTATGTAGTTGCTGAAGTTAGGGTAACGTGAAAGTAAAATTAGTGAGTTAAGGTGCTTATGTGCTACTTCGATATCTTTGGGTTTTAGGAGCAGTTGAGAAACATATTCTCCCTCATGTGAGGCTGGAGGCAAAAAGAAGGAGCAGAAAAACAAAAAAAAAATGAGGGCATAGACTTTAGACCTGAAATTCGGAACCCAGGAACCAGGTGACAAAAGTTCTTTGCATGATGGGTAATGCGTAAATGTATATTCTTTATTTTTATCATTTTACTTATTTCATTTAGATTATAGATATTAATAATTTTGTCTTTTTTTTCCACCTTTTACTTTTTACTTTTTTACATCAATTCTAGCGTATCTATATATAACACGATCGTCATCATCAACTTCAAAATGAACTCCTTTCAGGATAGCCGCCACTTTATTTGTTGTATTGTCCTCGCCCGGAAGATGGAACTTCCGGCTGAGGGACCAAGAGAAAGATAAAAATATATATTTAAAAAGAAAGAGAAAGCGGAACAGATAGTTTCCGGTCAAGGAAGCAGGGTAAAGATAGAGAGATATATAACAAAGGTCCGTTATCAGATCAAAAAGATAAAAATGTGTAGGCGTGTTGTCAATACAAAAAGCCAGAGGGTCAAGCCGACAGATCAGACGCCGGTCCGGCAGCGGAAAGGACACTTCACGTCTCCCGTCAACAAAACACCCCTCGGGCACTCATTGGGAACACTGCGCTCTTGGCTAGCCACCGGCATTTTCATTGTGAAGCTCTGCGCCCCTCACCTACCGCACACCAAAGAAAAATAAACAAGGGTCTTATATATTGTACATACGTATCTGTTATTATTGAAGTCCAGTAGTCGGTAAGGCTGGCTACTACATACATCGCTTTTGGTACTGGGAACATACCCGCTACTAACATACACGAATTTAGCGTCGTGAATTCGAAGCCAGTACACAACATATTATCAGGAATGATAATACTTTACTCCATTTTTATGAGGATCAATTTATTTATTTACTAGTTGATCCACACTTAAGATTTTGTAACGATGGGGTCATTCTTTTCTTTTTAATTTCTTTAACCTCATACTATCATTATTAGAAAACAAGGGGTTGACATGCCGTAAGACCCATGAAAGAGGAGATGTCATCATATTTATTTGTATTGAAATATTTTTATATATGAAACTTCTGAAATCCACCACTTGAATTTATAGACTAAGTGAGGTCACGTGGTATAAACTTCAACCAATCAACATCTCACTATTTTCTTTCTTTGTTTAATTCACTCTTTTCTTTCTGTGTTTCTTTGTGATTATTGGTATAAAAACAAAAGTGTCCTTAATTCGTAGCACTCAAGTATTTAAAACATAATTTGAAGAGGAAATGTCATTATATTTATTGATACACAATATTCAATTTGCCTTTCTTCCTGTCCCACATGATCTTATCAAAAATATTTTTGGTAATTCTTTGAAGTTTTTCTATTTTATTTCTATGTTTCAATAATTCTAGCCTATTTGTATATACCCGACCGCATTTGTCAACTTCAAATGGATCTCCTTTGAGAATAACCGCCAATCTGTTTGGAATTTTAATCCTTTATTCCATCAATGTGAAGGATCCATTAAATATTTATTTTCTGTATCGCATTTATAATTTTCAGTTGACCGGGTCAATTCTTTTAAAAATATCTTTATTACCCTCATTCCATAATAGAATATAAGGGCTGACATGCCGTAAGACCCATCAAACAACTAAACTTAAATTATAGGTATAAAAACAAAAGTGTGCTTAATTCGTAGCACTCAAGTACTTAAAACATCATTTGAAGGGGAAATGTCATTATATTTATTGATACACTATTTCTATTTGCGTTTATTCCTATCCCACAAATGGAGTGCTCGATTTTATACGGAATATATATTTCTTATGTCATTCTTTGTTTTTATTTCGTTTTTGTGTTCCACTCTTTTCTTTCTTTGTTTCAACAATTCTAGCCGGTCTAGATACAACCCGACTGTCTTCACGAACTTCAAAGGTAACTCCTTTGAGGATGACCGCCACATATAATAAATTCTAATCCTTTTTTCCATCAAATCTATATTTTAGTTGAACCACACTAAAGGTTTTTGTGCTGACAGGGTTATTCCATTTTTAACGTCTTTATCATCGTCATTCCAGAATGTAACACTAGGGTTGACATGCCGTAAGACCCATCAACAAATTCTACTTAGATTATTGGTATAAAAACAAAAGTGTCCTTAATTCGTAGCACTCAAGTATTTAAAACATGATTTGAAGGGGAAATGTCATTATATTTATTGATACACTATTTCTATTTGCTTTTCTTCCTGCCCCACATATTGAGTGGTTGATCTTAAACAAAAGATATATTTCCTACTTTTATTTGTATTTTGGGTTTGCCTTTTTTGGGGGGAAGGGGGGAGGAGGGGGAGGGTTCTTATTTTTATTTCATTGTTTCAACTATTCTCTCCTATTCAATATTTGTTAGCGGTATCACGAAACCCACTTCTCTTAAGCACGCCATTCAGAACTCTTTCTTAAAAGTGTGAAAATACAAAAAAAAAAAAACAGAAAAAAAAAAAAAAAAAAACAATAATAATAATAAAGTGTACATTCTACGGGTGGAATTGGTAAACCGGATTTTATAATTGAAGTGGTTGTCAAAGATGTCATGGCACGCATGTCAAGAATTTCTTTCTTTTTTTTTTTCTTGGGGTATTTTGCTTTTACTCAAGGTACTTAAAGATCCTTTGCGTTTCGGTAGATTCTCCCTTGCATTTTCATCTCCTCGGTTTGTCATGTTTTTAATTTTCTCAATTCCACATGGGAATTGCACTTATTGACGTAAAAGCTTTTATGTGATATGATGAATATTGAATAAAATAATGTCTGATATCGAAAGATATCGCAAAGTACGCGCACACACAAACATACACGTATATATATATATATATATATATATATATATATATATATATATATATATATGGGTTATGGGTTAAATAGTAGGGCAGACTGAGCTCTTCAGCCTTGGGTAGGTAACCAGTCTAGGAGAGGTATAACTCTGAATTCAAAATTCCCTCCAGCTATGGGTTAAATAGTAGGGCAGACTGGGCCCTTCAGCCTTGGGTAGGTAACCAGTCTAGGAGAGGTATAACTCAGAATTCAAAATTCCCTCCAGCTATGGGTTAAATAGTAGGGCAGACTGGGCCCTTCAGCCTTGGGTAGGTAACCAGTCTAGGAGAGGGATAACTCTGAATTCAAAATTCCTGAGGTTGGTCTTTGATTGGGTTTGTGGCAACCCTTGATGCACTAATTCTTTCCTATCGACTGTGCCAAAAAGTGTGGATGGCCCACACAAGCCTTCACCACTATAAATAAATCACTGTGTGGGAGTTCCTTGTGCATATGAACCCTCATACGTCGAAAATCGACGGGAGAGTTCTTTTTATATAATATATATATATATATATATATATATATATATATATATATAATTTAATATACCAAGCTTGTTGGTAAATCCTCGCGGTGAGAAAAAAAAACAGCAAATAGTTTTATTGTAAAAATATACTACCAAACATCACCCTGGGAGAAAAAAAACTTTGAAAAAAGAAAAGACCAAGATAATCGTACCAACCAAAAATAATCCATTGGTACAATATTTTGGCCAAAAGAAAAAACAATTTATATGTGTATATATATATATATATATATATATATATATATATATATATATATAAGATATACATATTCTATACCTAAGTAGAGCAAGATAAATGCTCTATGTATAAATGTGAGTTTGCTCCAAATCTCTTTAGTCGGATCTTAGCCCTGAAGAGCTCTTAGCGAAACTTTAAGTAGGCTTATCTGACTCATTAGATTTATCTTTATATATATATATATATAATATATATATATATATATATATATATATGAAGAGAAAAATAGAAGTGAATCCGACGCTATTTATAAAACGCTCACACACACACATAACGTAGGAGAATGTTCGATGTCATCTTTCAAAACCGTTTATCTCAGTGTTTCATGAATTTCGAACAATTCTAAAAGCGCTAATTTACCATTCAAAACACTTTTTAAACAAACTAATCAACAAAAACTGTCACAGTCTCCTTATTATTCTGTAATAAATTTTACTTTTCCTTATATCAACAAAAGCCCAGAAGAAGATGTATTAAACAGATTGAAACACTGCAGCGTTGGCTGAATAAATATCACTCATTTTATTTGAACCTGAGTTTTTTTCAAATTTTTTCACTATATTACATACCGTCGGATTCACTTCCATTTTTCTCTTCACACAACACACACACACACACACACACACACACACACACACACACACATATATATATATATATATATATATATCCGCACTTTACCGCATAGATCCTTGTTATACTCATACGCCGAGTTGGCGAGGGCCGGTATCGAATCTGAAACGCTGTGGTTCCTCGTCGGACGCTCTGCCGCCTCAGCTATTACTTCTAACCAAATTTGTTTGAATGAAAAGATGCTGTCCAAATATACCTATTTCAAATGCACACATTCACACACACACACACACACACACACAAACACACGAGCTTGCGCGCACGCACACACACGCGCGCGCGCATACACACATACGCACAAGAGAGAGAGAGAGAGAGAGAGAGAGAGAGAGAGAGAGAGAGAGAGAGAGAGTGGTAGATGCATGAATGTCCATAGTGTCCCTTCACATGTACCATCATATACAAACCAGGAGCTACGAGTCTATTTTATAATATGGTGTAGAGCTTCAAGTGTCACTAAATTATGTAACGTCCCCGTTTGTAAAACTGCCCCTTGTCTTCATTATGTCCTCTGCATACTTTGAAGTATTTTCTGAATGTATTTGGTTAATTTCTGTCCAATCGCATACATATAAATAATTACTCAATGCATTAAGCTATGAGGCTCATAAACAAATAAATAAATTTTTAATTTGTGGTGGTAGTTTCTCATTTTTTTTAAAATAAAGACCTTTCTTGTTTAAATGATGTGTCCATGTTTCTTAACACTTAACATCCTATACCACCTCATTCCACCTGGCCGGAAGTCACATTCATTATCCTAATCTGACCCAAATGATAGCCTTTGTTTAAATATAATATTAAACATATTTAGAAGTCTTTATCTTAAGGGAAATAACTTTAAATGAAAAGGTAATTTTTACCATTTTGATAGATCCTTATAGGAATGGGACTCTGGAATTCTCAACAGGATGTTAAGAATTAAACAAAAATATTGATATAATATTATAGCTGACTTCTTTCTCTTTCATTTTCACTCTCCTGTTTACAATTGACTGGAACACGAGATAATTCTCTCCATATTCACCAAGGGAAGCAACTCTAGATATTTTTGTTAGGATAGTCCTAATATATTCAGCTAATTTGTGTATCGTCTATCGTACGATCGAATACAAGAACTGGATTTAAAAGTATCTTATATACTATAGATATTTTCTCTATGGTTATTTATCACATATGAACAGGAACTACCTGTTTCTTTTATAATATACTGTAGTTCTATAGGTGTGAATGCATTATGTAACGTCCCTGTTTGTAAAAACTGCGCCTTGTCTTCATTATGTCCTCTACATACTTTCAACTACTTTCTGAATTTATTTGGTTAATTTCTGTCCAATTGCATACATATAAATAATTACTCCACACATTGTTAAGCTATGAGGCTCATAAATAAATCAATCAATCTTTAAATCGGGGTGTATGTTTCTAATTAAATAGCGAAATTTACACCGGTTCTTTTGATTATAAACTTTAAACACTGGAGCTCCGAGATTCTTTTATAATTTAAATACCAGTAACAGCTATGTTTTTTGTTTTGTTTTTGTTTGTTTTTTGTTTAATGACACGTCGACCTTCGTTGGTTATTTACTGGCAAAGCCATCCTTGTAGAAGAACATTAATTTTACTATTAAACCCAAGGATACAAATGTGAACGTAATAGCGTTACTGGAGTTCGAACTCTATTGCAACGATACTGCATTCTAACACGTTAGCCACATCCTTTTAACAGATATTATATTAATTCATTTCCATCCTCAAATACTTTCTATAGTGTCTCGTATGATCATATACATACCCTGGGCCTACGAGTTATTTTTTAATAATATAGATCTTACTACCAGCTATGATATTTAGTTTATTTTTATCATCAGATGATTTGTATAGTGTCTCTTCTCTTCTATGATAATGTACAAAGCCTGGAGCTACAAGTTCTCTTTATAATATATATATCTTATTATAATGGAGATTGTGTGTTTTTCTGTCTGTAACCGAAACTATATTCCTACTCAAGTCACAATTCTCTTAGTTATTGACATCACATTCTCCATGATTTTATTTTATCTAAACCTCAATTATTAATAAAATTGTCTTACATTATTAATACTGTTAACCATATCTACATATTAATAACATGCTATTATATTTATATATACAACAAAATAGCAGTTTACAGTGTAAACGGGAAGGCTAATTTGCATATTAATATTAAAAAATCGAATTTAATAAATATGTGCTTAGTATTATTGATTTCTAACTGTTTGGTTTTATTTTAATGAATATAAGCAAAAATCTCTTCAATGAATCTTAAATGAAATCCATTAACAAGATAAAATAACTGTCATTTTATTCTTTACTTCCTCTTTTAACTAAATACTTAAATTAGAAAAAATAACAATGAAAGACGAGAGTGATGGAAGAGTAAGTTTCAGTTGTTCCATTTTTTATTATACTCCCTCTGTTTCAAATCTTTTATTATACTCCCTCTGTTTCAAATCTTTTTATCTGTATTCTTATTTAGTTTCATTAGCCTTTCTAATTTAATACAATATTTTATTACATTAAAACTTAAATACGTGCACCCGGAGGGTGCATATATTTGCTAGTATATATTAATACCAGCTATGACATTAAATCAATCTCATCATCGTGTACTTTACGTGCGGTCCCTTCCATTGCACGATCATATACAAACCCAGGAGTTACACGTCTCTTTTATAAGGTAGTGTAGAGCTGCAGACGTCACTAAATGATGTAACGTCCCAATTTGTAAAACTACACCTTGACTTCATGTTGTCCTCTGCATACTTTCAACTACTTCTTGAATTCATTTGGTTAATTTCTGTTCAATTGCATGGTTAGTTATCACGTATGGACAGGAACTACCTGTTTCTTTTATAATATAGTGTAGTTGTATAGGTGTGAATGCATTATGTAACGTCCCTGTTTGTAAAACTGTGCCTTGTCTTCATTATGTCCTCTGCATACTTTCAACTACTTCTTGAATTTATTTGGTTAATTTCTGTTCAATTGCATGGTTAGTTATCACATATGAACAGGAACTACCTGTTTCTTTTATAATATAGTGTAGTTCTATAGGTGTGAATGCATTATGTAACGTCCCTGTTTGTAAAACTGCGCCTTGTCTTCATTATGTCCTCTGCATATTTTCAACTACTTCCTGAATTTATTTGGTTAATTTCTATCCAATTGCATACATATAAATAATTACTCCACACATTGTTTTGCTATGAGGCTCATAAATAAATAAATCAATCTTAAATTCGTGATGGTTGCTTTTAATTAAAAAGCGAAATTTGCACAGGTTCTTCTGATAATAAACAAACAATGCAACAAGGGAAATAACTTGAATACGATGGACAGCTCGTCTGACAATGACAATTTGTTAATCTTTCATTATTCCTTACCGACGTGCCTCTTGTAAAAATTTGCATAATTTTCCAAATGTTCCGATTATATCAATAATTTGAACTCGAAAATTCCAGAAAGCCAAAGTCCCTTTCTCCCTTACTGTCACTAATACACGTCAGCTTTACTCCCCTAAGCCACGTTGGGACTTTCAACGACCTCGGTCTGATTGTTATCATACTTCTTTCTTCCCCATCCTTTTTGTCGTCAAATGTACGATGTGTCGCGAAAGAAGGAAGATGGCGAAAAACCGAATTATATGCCAGCATTTCCAAATTCCTCCGAGGCTTCATTTTGAACTGAATTTAAAATTTTAATTTCATCAAGAAAGATTTAATTCTTAGATAATAGGGAAAAGAAATTGATTTTTCTGTTACTGGTGTTTGAAAAAGAAATCCGAACATTTAAACTTATGTCCTGGTTTTTAGAAAATTCGATTTTTAATATCTAAAATTCTACTATTTCTCAGACTGTTTAAGATGAGGCTTGATAATTAGTATTATTTGGACTATTGTCCTCATCTGTGCAATGTTTCGGCCGATGTACCCTCTGGCCTTCTTCAGATATGTCAGGCCTTCTCGAACTCTGAAACTTCCTATTCGAGCTCGGGAACCTTCTTGTTGTAATCGGGAACCATCACGAAACTTTGAACCGAACCCTTTATTCAATCAACGGGGGTATCCTGTTCTCATTCTGCTAACCATAGCTGAGGTACAGTCCAATTGGACACATAGTGTAGTGGATAAAGGTTTTGGGTTAAGACAGTTATTAGTGACAGTTATTTCTAGGTTGTAGGTTCAATATAGGTCAAGGGTGACAGTAACATAGAATAATAATTAACACATCTTAACACCTATATCCGAGAATAATATTTAACACAGATAAACACCTGTACCCTAGAATAATAATTAACACAGCTTAACACCTGTGTCCGAGATTAGTAATTAATACAGCTTAACATATGTACCCTAGAATAATAATTAACACACTTAACACCTGTACCTGAGTTCGAAAAGACTCCTGCATAATCTAAATAATTCTAAATTTCTAATATTTTAAAAATAAAACTTTATCAACCATGAAGAATATAAACTACTTTTCTTTTTATGAAAGTTTCACTCAGTTCTCGCTCTCAAAGTGTAATCTTGCACTCAGTCGTGTGAATTTGGTGCTTTCAGTCGAGTGAGAGTTAGCACTTAGTCAAGAGAGATGGTTAATTCTGTCGAGGGAATTTCTGCACTCATTCGAGTGTAATTTTGCACTTAGTCAAGTGTTATCTTGTATTCCGTCGTGTGAAATGGTGTCCTCAGTCGAGTGAGAAGTTGTACTCAATTGAGTGTGATGGTGAACTCAGTAGAGTTAGATGGTGAACTCAGTCGAGTTAGATGGTACAAGCAGTCGAGTTTGATGGTGAACTCAGTCGAGTTAGATGGTACACTCAGTCGAGTTAGATGGTACAAGCAGTCGAGTTTGATGGTGCACTCAGTCGAGTTAGATGGTACACTCAGTCGAGTTAGATGGTGCACTCAGTCGAGTTTGATGGTACACTCAGTCGAGTTAGATGGTGCACTCAGTCGAGTTTGATGGTACACTTAGTCGAGTGGTAATATTCGTTGGATTCTTTGATAGATGAGAGATAAAGTGGTCGTACAGTGCTGCTGATAAGTGCTGTTTTTACAAGACCTTTTCTTCTTTTACATATGTTAAAATTTGTAATTTGCTAATATGGGAAGGGGTGGGTTAGCTCAGTCTAGTACAATCCTACAATCAGTCGAGTGAAATAGTTCATTCATTCGAGTGGAGACAGACGGAGTTTGCCGTCGTTGCGGATTTGAAAGGATGAATTCTTATTTTTAATTTTTTTTTTTTTAATTATCTTCAGACAATTTTCTTGTATTTGAAAAACTTCCGGCATTTTTTTATTTTGGAAATTTTTTTTTCAAAACTTTTAAGAATTACCAGGAGATAAACTTTGCATTTGTTTGTTGGTTTCTTTCTTTCTTTTCATCCCAATTCTTTCAATTCCTCTCGTTTCTTTTTTCTTTCTTTCTTTCTTTTCTTTCGTTCTTCTTTTCTTCGTTCTTTCTCTTTCTTTCTTTCTTTCTTTTTTGTACACACACTTTCTTTCTTTTTCTTTCTGAATTTTTTTACGCACTCTTTCTTTCTTTTTCTTTCTGTCTTTCTTTCTTTCTTTCTTTCTTTCTTTTATTCATTCTTCTTTCTTTTCTTCCTTCTTTTTGTACACACTCTTCTTCTTTCTTTCTTTCTTTCTCAATCTTTTTTTACGCACCTTTTCTTTCTTTTTTCTTTTTTTCTTTCTTTCTTTTTGTACACACTCTTCTTTCTTTCTTTTTCTTTCTTTCTTTCTTTCTTTTTTTCATTCTTTCTTTCTTTCTTTCCTTCTTTTTGTACACACTCTTTTTCTTTCTTTCTTAATCTTTTTTTACGCAATCTTTCTTTCTTTTCTTTCTTTCTTGCCTTTTTCTTTCTATTTTCTTTTTTCTTTCTTTCTTTCTCAATTTTGTACACACTCATTCTTTCTTTCTCTCTTTCTTTCTATCTTTCTATACAGATTCTTTTCTGTATACACCCTTTCTTTCTTTCTTTCTTTCTTTCTTTCTCAAATTTTGAGGCATGATTCTTTCCTATTTCCGTATGGTACACTCAGTATAATATAATCTTGCACTCAGTCGAGGGAGATGGTCCACTCAGTCTAGTGGGTCCTCGCACTCAAAGTGTAATCTTGCTCTCAGTCGTGTGAATTTGGAACTTTCAGTCGAATGAGATTGGGCCTTCTGTCGATGTTGGAATTTTTGTGTATATAAGGTGTGTGCCAGTTCCCTGCCTATATTTATAGAATAGGCGAGATCATGTGGTCTATTCCTTAGCCAATCGCTGGCCATATATATTACTTAATGGCTGATTCTTTCTCAGTATACTTGCGACCATCGACGAAGGAACATAGGAATCTCTACCTGAGAGGATTACCAAAGGATCCAAATCGGAGGACTCTCTACCTAAAATCAACTGCCAATTATCGCCCTTAAAGCTTACCAGTCGAGTGAGACGGTTCACTTTGTCGAGTGGAGATAGACGGAGTTGTCGTTGTTGCGGATTGGAGAGGGTATCTAATTTTGAGGCATGATTCTTTGCTATTTCGTTATAATAATGAATAAAATCTTTCATTATTTCGTAATTTTCAGTTTCGATTTTAAATTGACAGCAATTCGCTCATCGGAAGCCGCATACTTAATAGAATAAAATCCGATTTGATTATTTCATTTTCAAAATTAAATACAACTTTCAAATTCTTCGGAATTCTTCATCTGAAGATGTTCTTAAATGAATTCTGAGTCCTGAGTCGTGTAAAACGATTGTTTTGTTTTTTTTTTCATTTAAACTGCACGTAGCTCATTGCAACAGACGAGTGGTAGTGGTTGGTTGGTTGCGTGGTTTTGTGGTTGGTTGGTGGTTGGGTGGTTGGCTGTTGGTTGGGTGGTTGGCTTGGGTGGGTTTGGTTGGTTGGTTGTTGGTTTGGTGGTTGGTTGCTTGGTGGTTGGGTGGTTGGTTGCTTGGTTGCCTTGGGTGGTTCGTTGGGTTGGTGGTTGGTTGCTTGGGTGTTGTTTGGGTGGTTGCGGGTGGTTGGGTGGTTGGGTGTTGGGTTGGTTGGGCTTGGGTGTTGGGTGGTTGGTTGCTTGGGTGTTGGTGGTTGGTTGCTTGGTTGCTTGGGTGGTTGGTTTGCTTGGTTGCTTGGGTGGTTGGTGGTTGGTTGCTTGGTTGCTTGGGTGGTTGGGGTTGGTTGCTTGGGTGGTTGGGTGGTTGGTGCTTGGTTGCTTGGGTGCTTCTTAGGTTGGTGTTGTTGCTTGGTTGGTTGCTTGGGTGGTTGGTGTTGGTTTGGGTGGTTGGGTGGTGGTTGTTGTGGTGTGTTGCTTGGTTGCTTTGGGTGGTTGGTTGCTTGGTTGTTGGGTGGTTGGGTGGTTTGGTTGCTTGGGTGGTTGGTTGGCTTGGGTGGTTGGGTGGTTGGTTGCTTGGGTTGCTGGTGGTTGGTGGTGGTTGGTTGTCGGTTTGTTTAGTTGGTGGTTGCTGGTTCTTGGTGGTTGGGTGGTTGGGTGGTTGCTTCCTGGGTGGTTGGTTGATTGGTTTTATTTGGTTGCATGGTTGGGTGGTTGGTTAGGTAGGTAGTTGGTTGTTTTGGTTGGGTGGTTGGTTGCTTGGCTGGTTGCTTGCTTGGCTGGGTGGTGCTTGGCTGGTGGTTGGTTTGGAGTTGGTTGGTTGCGTGGTTTTATGGTTTGGTGGTTGGTTCGGTGTTTGGTTGGTTGTTTTCTGGTTGGTTGGTCGGTTTTAAGAAATAACAACACTTAATGCTGAAGTTTTTGTTTTTAAGCAATTACAGGGTGTTCGGGAGAAATTTACAGTTTCATAAGGAAAAGAAAAAAGTGCTTGGTAACTAAAAAATCTAATGGATTGTAAAGAAATTCAACAGGCTCAGAAATTACACTACTGTCAACTACCCGTTAGGGTCCCATCTATGGGTTAAATAGAAAAATGTATTTATAAAAAAATTGTATTATCCATTAAGAATTGATTTATTTCAAAACTTTATTGGCATTAAATGACCCACTGAGGTTGATATGCCGTAAAACAAACCAAAAAAACCAAAACTACTGTCAAAATAACCGCCAATAGCGTCGATCACAGCCTCAATTCTGCCCAAGAAAATGGAGCAAGCTGATCTTACAGTTTCCCTGGGAAGGGTTTCAAAAACTATCTTAATACCGTCGATTAACTTGGCTTTTGTAGTACTAGCATGGTTATTGGTGCCTTCTCAACAGCGCTACATACATAATAATCCATGAGGTTAAGATCTGGGAAGTTCGGAGGCCAAATATTGGGACTGGTGCAGTCGTAAAAATTTGCCAACAGCCATTTTGACTTTTCACAGAGGTGTGGCAGAGGGTCGAATCCTGCTGCCATACATATGGCCTACCATGGGCTACGCTTGCTATCCAGGGCATGAGTATCGTGTTTAGCAACTCCACGTAGGCATCTGAGGGTCCTCCAACACTTTTTCTGCTGATTTTCGAGGAATTCTGCTGCACGAACACAATCAGATCGTCTGTTATGTTGCTTTCTTCTAGCCACAGTCTGGTAGTCTCCAGTTCATACCTGATTGTTTTTACAGTGTTCAGGGATCATTGGGCAGCAATCATAATCTCCTTATTTTGATGGCCGGCGTAGATCATCATGATTCAAATCCTTGAATGGAACAGGCATCTGAATAAGGAGATTATGCTTGCTGCCCAATGCGTGTGTGTGTGTGTGTGTGTGTGTGTGTGTGTGTGCGTATAGAAAACAGTCAAACAATGTATTCCAAAAGAGATGAATTTGTATTTGATCAAGTCGAAACTAAAACGTTTTGGTTTATATCAAACCTTCGTCAGGACAATGCAAGAGAATGTAGAAACTTGTCTGAACAATGATGGACGTTTGTAACTTGACTAGAGTTAGGAAATATATATATATATTATATAATATATATATATATATATATATATATAATAGATAGATATATAAGGTTTTACATATCTATTTATTTGGTGACAAAGGAAAGCTCTATTTTATATTGAGCACTCTACCAATAATACTGCCTTTGGTACACCATTCCAGCAAAAGCTGAAACAGTGACAATCCCACACACTATAATAATATATATATATATATATATATATATATATATATATATAAAATGTTGTTCTGGTTCCAACGGTAGAAAATTCAATATTTTATTAAAAAAAAGAAGGTCCGCAAAATGTATTATGTTTTCAGAAAAACATTTTTTAATTCTTTTTATCTTACATATGCAACACGTGTTTCAAATCTTCTGGTATCTTCTTCAGGCTTTAATTGATTATTATATTATATATATATATATATATATATATATATATATATATATATATATATATATATATATATATAAGTAAGAAAAGGTGGAATGAAAACATCACACAATGCTGTTAAAGAAGAAAACAATTTATAATATAATCATAGCTGATATTGATCAATATTTCGATTTTACAAAAATCATCATCAGAGCTCATTCACTCCCGTAGTTGTTTGGGTCGGAGAGGAAAGTCAAAATGAGTTTACAAAACAAAAAACCTTAATACTGCAAAAAACGAAAGACGTTACAATATTCACCAACGTGGGCATTTCGCGCCATATATATGTCGGTCATGATCCATGTATATCTTTGTCAACAAATGTAGCGAATTTTTGAGATGTTGGCAACAAGGCGAAAACAATTTAAACGGAGGGGATGGGTGTTAAGAAATGTGACGGTTGGAATTCAAAAGACTTTAGTAAAGGAATTTTTTTACGATTAAATGTTTTTATTATTTAAATTTTATTTTTAAGTTCTGTAATTCATAAATGATTAGATATTTACTGTAATTAGTTTTATATATAAAGTGAAAAAGTATAAAAGTGAAATATATATATATATATATAATATATATATAATATATATATATATATATATATATATATATATAAAGATAAATCTATTATATTATATGAGGTTGATGAACCAATCTGGCTTTTAGGGAAACCAGTCAGTCTAAAGGTTTTAGTTGAGGGGGTAGGGCAATAGATCGGACATCTTTGTCTTAGTTCATGTATTGAATTCTTGATCGGAGACCTTTGAAGTTTTTTAAAACACCCTAGCGATATAAAAGCTGATTTTTTTCCTCTTACATCCTGTAATTAACTATATGCCGTGCGGAAGACCCGCAAGGAGTGATTATCGATAAGGAAGTGTGGCGAGAGAGTGTTACGGTAATTCGCGCTGGCAGCGTAACGTAATGATGTTAATGATGTTGTAGTCTACTAAGATATGTATACAGGGTAGCACAATATTTTCTCGTCTAGATATTATATATACTAGTAAATATATGCACCCTCCGGGTGCAAGTATTTAAGTTTAAATGTAATACAATGTTAGATTAAATCAGAAAGGCTAGTGAAACTAATTAAGAATTCAGATAAAAAGATTTGAAACGGAGGGGGTATAATCGGAAAATAGAACAACTGAAACTTACTCTTTCATCACTTCCATTTTTCAATGCTAAATTTTCCTAATTTAACTATTTAGTTAAAATAGGAAGTAAAGAATAAAATTACTGTTATTTCTTCTTGTTAATGGATTTCTTTTAGGATTTATTGGAGAGATTTTTACTCATATTCATTAAGATAAAACCAAACAATTAGAACTCAATAATACCATGCACATTTTTATTAAAATCAGGTTTTTAAATATCAATATGCAAATTAGCTTTACGTTTACTCTGAAAACCGCTATTTTGTTGTATATATAAATACAATTGCATGTTATTAATATGTAGATATGGTCAACAGACTTAATGATGTAAAACAATTTTATTAATAATTGAGGTTTAAATGATAAAATAAAATCATGGAGAATGTGATGTAAATAACAAAGGGAATTTGACTTGAATAGTAATATAGTTTCGGTTACAGACATACAAACCCACAATCTCCATTATAATAATATATATAATATATATATATATATATATATATATACACGACAAGATGATTGTGATATATACTGGTATATGTGATTTCTGTCTCACCGTCCGGGCAACGCCGGGTAACCGTTCTAATTATTGATATTATGGTGGGGACATTGTCATGTTGTTAGCCTTTGGTGGTTATTAAAACATGAAAAATTGGCGTCACATGATGTTAATGGAATTTATTCCACAGCAAAGCATCTACGAATTACGACTTATACAAGGCAGTGCGTGATTGAATGTTACAACAGAAAACTGTTCAAGAAAAGATTTCTTCAGTAATAGATCTTATTGAGAGAAGAAACATCTCTAGTAAAGAAGCCATATTGTCGTGGGAAGCACATTCTTCATATTGAAAGCAATTACAAATGTGAAAACTTGGAAATGTAGTAAAAGGTCTACGGTCACCGCGACATACGTGGCAATATGCTGTGACAATTTGCATATTTGTCTGGTGTGTTTCGTGACACAATAACTGTTAAGTATCTGGTCGGCATCCTAGGTTCCAGATGTAATAAGTAAGCAAGCAAGCCAATAAGAATCCGGTGTTAAAATATTCCTTGTAAGTCCTTCGTCCAAGAGAATCCAAATGTCAATGAAATAAGCTCAGAATGGTGCCTCTATTAATACAGTAGAAGCAGCAGCAGCAGTGCCAGTGATTGGACAATAGAAATGCCTTCGGTGGTCACGTGGTAGTCAACGGGTCTATATTTAGGAGTGACCGTTTGCCTCATGCCTTATATCTAAAATAATTCAACAATAACTAATGACGTCGAACCATGATGGTGGTTTGAGTCATTAGTTAGGGTATGTCGAAATTGAAAAGGCAGCCCTAAGAACAAGCGGATTCCCAGCCCCCACAACCAAATGCGTCAGGATATGTTTGGCCTGTGCGATG